>JAQJVL010009730.1:0-14976 GCA_035578905.1 Stictocephala bisonia | reverse complement strand
AAACTCAAAAAGGGGCAAGATTGAAACTCAAAGATCGCAAAAACTAAAACCCAAAGATCGAAAAGTTTTAAAAATCAAAGTTTGGGCAAGATTGAACTTCAAAGATCGCAAGTTTTTAAACTCAAAATACCCAAATTGGAAACCCAAAGATAGAAGATTAAGACTCAAAGATCGAACGATTGAAACTCAAAGATCGAAGGATTGAAACTCAAAGATCGAAAAAATTGAAACCAAAAACGCAAGTTTGAAACTAAAAGACGCAAAGATTAAAACCAAAAGATCGCAAAATTGAAACTTAAGACGCAAGTTTTGAAACTTAAAAAGGGCAAGATTAAAAAGCTCAAAGTTTTGCAAGATTAAAACTCAAAGATACCCAAGATTGAATCTAAAAGGGGAATTGCAAGATTGAAATTTATAGATTGCAAGATTAAAACTCAAGATCCCCAAGAAAAAAAAACTCAAAGATCAAACCCTTTTAAAAACCCCAAGGGATCGCAAGATTAAAACTAAAAGACGCAAGTTTGAAACTCAAAGATCGCAAGATTGAAACTCAAAGACCGCAAAAATTAAAATTTAAAAAGACCCGCAATTTTGAAACTCAAAGTTTCGAAAGATTGAAACTCAAAGCGCAAATTAAAACTCAAAAAATCGCAAGATTAAAAACTCAAAGTTTCCGCAAGTTTGAAACTCAAAGAACGCAAGTTTAAAACCAAAAAAATCGCAAGATTGAAACTAAAAAGACCGCAAATTGAAATTTAAAGATAGCAAGATTGAAACCAAAGATCGCAAGTTTGGGAAAACTCGAAAAATCGCAAAAATTGATTTTAAAAAGATAGAAAAGTTAAAAACTAAAAGTTTCGCAAGATTGAAACTAAAAGATCGCATGTTTTAAAACTAAAAAGATCGAAAAGTTTTAAACTCATAGAGGGGGCAAAATTGAAATTCAAAGATCGCAAGAGTAAAACTCAAAAGAGGGCCCAAGTTTTAAAACCCAAATTCGCAAGATTAAAACTAAAAAGATGGCAAGTTTAAAAAACCAATGTTTCCCCAAGTTTGAAACTAAAAGATCGCAAGATTAAAACTCAAAATAGCAAGATTGAACCACAAAGATCGCAAGTTTAAAATCAAAGATGGCAAAAATTGAAACTCAAAGATCGCAAGACGGGAAACCCCAAAGATCCAAGTTTTTAAAATCAAAGATTGCAAAAATTGAAACTAAAAAGGATCCAGTATTTAAACTCAAAGATAGCAAGATTGAAACTCAAAGATAGCAAATTGAAACCCCAAAGATCAAAAGGGATTGAAATTTCAAAGATCCAAGATTAAAAACTCAAAGATCGCAAGATTGAAACTCAAAAATCGAAAGATTAAAAACCAAAGATCGCAAGATTGAAATTTAAAAGGTTTAAGAAAGATTAAAACTCAAAGATCCCCCAAAAAAATTGAAACTAAAAAGATTGCAAGTTTTGAAACTCAAAGATCGCAAGATTGAAACTCAAAGATCACAAGTTTGGGAAATTTTAAGATCGCAAAAATTGGGAAAAACTCAAAGATCGCAAGATTGAAACTAAAGGGTCGCAAGATTAAAATTCAAAATAGCAAATTTTGAAACTAAAAGATCGAAAAGGATTGAAACTAAAAGACCCGCATGATTGAAATTTCAAAATCGCAAGTTTTTAACTAAAGATGGCAAGATTGAAATTCAAAGATTCCCAAGATTGAAACTCAAAGTTTCGCAAGAATAAAACTCAAAATGGAAAGGATTTAAATTTAATTTGCAGTTTAAAACTCAAAGATGGCAAGATTGAAATTTAAAGATCGCAAGTTGAAACTCAAAGATCGCAAGAATTAAACTCAAAGATGGGCAAGTTTTGAAATTTAAAAGATCGCATGTTTAAAAAACTCAAAGATCGCAAGATTAAAACTCAAAGATCCCCAAGATTAAAATTTCAAAATCGCAAGAATAAAACACTCAAAAAAATCGAACAAATTAAAACCCAAAAAGATCGCAAGATTGAAACTCAAAGATCGCAAGTTTTGAAACTCAAAAATCGCAAAATTGAAACTCAAAGATCGCAAAATTGAAACTCAAAAATCGCAAGATTGAAACTCAAAAATGGCAAGATTGAAACTAAAAAGATCGCAAGATTTAAACTCAAAGATAGTAAAAAAAATTTCTCAAAGATTGAAAATTTTGAAACTTAAAGATTCCCAAGATTGAAACTCAAAGATAGCAAGATTAAAACTCAAAGATTAAAACGATTAAAATTTCAAGGATCGCAAGTTTGGGAAACTCAAAGATCCCCAAGTTTGAAACTTAAAGATCGCAAAATTTAAAAACTCAAAATTTTCCAAGATTAAAAACTAAAAGACCCGCATATTGAAACTCAAAGTTTCCGCAATTTTTCAAACTCAAAGATCGCAAGATTGAAACTCAAAGATCGCAAGAATAAAATTTAAAAAGATCGCAAGAATGAAACAAAAAGGGATCGCAAGATTGAAACTCAAAGAATGAAAGGTTTAAAAAAACCTAAAAAGATCGAAAGATTGAAACTCAAAGTTTCGCAAGATTAAAACCCAAAAGATCCCCAAGAAAAAAATTTCAAAATATCGCAAGATTAAAACTCAAAAAAACGCAAGATTAAAATTTTAGAGATTGCAAGATTAAAAACCCCTCAAAAAAACGCAAAACCCAAAAAACTCAAAGATAGCAAAAATTGAACCACAAAGACCCGCAAGTTTAAAACTCAAAGTCGAAAAAATTGAAACCAAACAGGGCAAGTTTGAAACTCAAAAATCGCAAAAACTGAAACCCCAAAGATAGCAAGATTGAAACCCCCAATTTAAAAGCAAGTTTAAAACCCCAAAATCGCATGATTGAAACTAAAAAAATCGCAAATTGAAACTCAAAAATAAACAAAAATTGAAATTCAAAGATCGCAAGATTGAAACTCAAAGATCAAAAACGATTGAAACTCAAAGATCGCAAATTGAAACTCAAAAAATCGCAAGTTTGGAAACTAAAAGGGATCGCAAGATTGAAACTAAAAGAATCGCAAGATTAAA
Source organism: Stictocephala bisonia (assembly GCA_035578905.1). Classification (NCBI taxonomy): domain Eukaryota; kingdom Metazoa; phylum Arthropoda; class Insecta; order Hemiptera; family Membracidae; genus Stictocephala; species Stictocephala bisonia. The sequence continues at coordinate 11,910 of JAQJVL010009730.1, read as the reverse complement.
TCAAAGATCGCAAAATTAAAAACGAAAAAGACGCAAGATTGAAACTCAAAAATGGGAAAATTTGAAACTCAAAGAGGGCAAGTTTCCCAAACTAAAAGGGATAGCAAGTTTGAATCTCAAAGATTGCAAGATTGAAATTTATAGATTGCAAGATTGAAAACTTAAAGATCGCAAGATTAAAACTCAAAGATCGAACGGATTAAAACTCAAGGATCGGGCCAAGATTGGGAAACTCAAAGATCGCAAGATTGAAAACCAAAGATCGAAGATTGAACCAAAAAAGGGTTTTTCCCGGAAGTTTAAACTAAAAGATCCAAGTTTTAAAAACTAAAAGATCCCAGATTGAAACTAAAGATGAAGATTGAAACTCAAAGTCGCAAGATTAAACCCAAAATCAAGTTGAACCAAGACCTTTTAAAACCAAAGATCCAAAAATTGAAATCAAAGTTTCCCCAAGTTGAAACTCAAAGACGAAATAAACTCAAGATGCAAGATTAAACTAAAAATCGCAAGTTTTAAAACTCAAAGATGCAAAATAAAACCCAAAATCGCAAGTTAAAACTCAAAGATCGCAAAATTAAAAACTCAAAGATGAAAGATTAAAACTCAAAAGATCCGCTGCCAAAGAAAAATTAAATTAAAAGAGGTCCAAACGCAAGAAAATCAAAACCAAAGAAAAAAACGCAAGATTAAACTCAAAGATCGAAGTTTAAAAACCAAAGATCGCAAAAAATAAAACCCCAAAGATCGCAAGTTGAAACGGCGATTAAAACTAGGGGGGGGTTGAACTAAAAGATCGCAAAAGAAACTCAAGACCCAAAGTTTTGAAACCAAAAATCCAAGTTTTAAAAAACTCAAATAAACAAAGTTAAAACTCAAAGATCCAAGATTGAAATTTAAGTTTGCAAGTTTGAAATTTAAAAATGCAAGTTTAAAACGCAAAGATCGCAAGATTAAAACTCAAAGATAGCAAAGATTGAAACTCAAAGATCGAAAGATTGAAACTCAAAGATCGCAAGATTGAAACTCAAAGATTGACCGATTGAAACTCAAAGATCGCAAGACTGAAACTCAAAGATCGCAAGAATTAAAATCAAAGATTGCAAGATTGAAACTCAAAGATCGCAAGATTGAAACTCAAAGATAGCAAGATTGAAACTCAAAGATAGCAAGATTGAAACTCAAAGATCGCAGATTGAAACTCAAAGATCGCAAGATTGAAACTCAAAGATCGCAAGATTGAAACTCAATAATCGCAAGATTGAAACTCAAAGATCGCAAGATTGAAACTCAAAGATCGCAAGATTGAAACTCAAGATCGCAAGATTGAAACTCAAAGATGGCAAGATTGAAACTCAAAGATTGCAAGATTGAAACTCAAAGATCGCAAAAGATTAAACTAAGATTCGCAAGATTGAAACTCAAAGATCGCAAGATTGAAACTCAAAGATCGCAAGATTAAAACTCAAAGATCGCAAGAATTGAAACTCAAGATCGCAAGATTAAACTCAAAGATCGCAAGATTGAAACTCAAAGATCGCAAGATTGAAACTCAAAGATCGCAAGATTGAAACTCAAAGATCGCAAGATTGAAACTCAAAGATCGCAAGATTGAAACTCAAAGATCGCAAGATTGAAACTCAAAGATCGCAAGATTGAAACTCAAAGATCGCAAGATTGAAACTCAAAGATCGCAAGATTGAAACTCAAAGATCGCAAGATTGAAACTCAAAGATCGCAAGATTGAAACTCAAAGATCGCAAGATTGAAACTCAAAGATCGCAAGATTGAAACTCAAAGATCAGCAAGATTGAAACTCAAAGATCGCAAGATTGAAACTCAAAGATCGCAAGATTGAAACTCAAAGATCGCAAGATTGAAACTCAAAGATAGCAAGATTGAAACTCAAAGATAAAAAGTTTGAAACTCAAAGATCGCATGATTGAAACTAAAAAAATCGCAAGATTAAAACTCAAAGATCACAAGATTGAAATTCAAATATTGCAAGATTGAAAATCAAAGATCGCAAGAATAAGACCCAAAGATCGCAAGATTGAAACTCAAAGATCGAAGGATTGAAACTCAAAGAATGCAGGATTGAAACTCAAAGATCGCAAGATTGAAACTCAAAGATTGCAAGATTTAAACTAAAAAATAGCAAGATTGAAACTCAAAGATCTCAAGATTAAAACTAAAAGATCGCAAGATTGAAAATCAAAGATCGCAAGAAAGAGACCCAAAGATCGCAAGATTGAAACTCAAAGATCGAAGGATTAAAACTCAAAGAATGCAGGATTGAAACTCAAAGATCGCAAGATTGAAACTCAAAGATCGCAAGATTGAAACCAAAAGATCACAAGATTAAAACTCAAATATCGCAAGATTGAAACTCAAAGATCGCAAGATTGAAACTCAAAGATCGCAAGATTGAAACTCAAAGATCGCAAGATTGAAACTCAAAGATCGCAAGATTGAAACTCAAAGATCGCAAGATTGAAACTCAAAGATCGCAAGATTGAAACTCAAAGATCGCAAGATTGAAACTCAAAGATCGCAAGATTGAAACTCAAAGATCGCAAGATTGAAACTCAAAGATCGCAAGATTGAAACTCAAAGATCGCAAGATTGAAACTCAAAGATCGCAAGATTGAAACTCAAAGATCGCAAGATTGAAACTCAAAGATCGCAAGATTGAAACTCAAAGATCGCAAGATTGAAACTCAAAGATCGCAAGATTGAAACTCAAAGATCGCAAGATTGAAACTCAAAGATCGCAAGATTGAAACTCAAAGATCGCAAGATTGAAACTCAAAGATCGCAAGATTGAAACTCAAAGATCGCAAGATTGAAACTCAAAGATCGCAAGATTGAAACTCAAAGATCGCAAGATTGAAACTCAAAGATCGCAAGATTGAAACTCAAAGATCGCAAGATTGAAACTCAAAGATCGCAAGATTGAAACTCAAAGATTGCAAGATTGAAACTCAAAGATCGCAAGATTGAAACTCAAAGATCGCAAGATTGAAACTCAAAGATCGCAAGATTGAAACTCAAAGATCGCAAGATTGAAACTCAAAGATCGCAAGATTGAAACTCAAAGATCGCAAGATTGAAACTCAAAGATCGCAAGATTGAAACTCAAAGATCGCAAGATTGAAACTCAAAGATCGCAAGATTGAAACTCAAAGATCGCAAGATTGAAACTCAAAGATCGCAAGATTGAAACTCAAAGATCGCAAGATTGAAACTCAAAGATCGCAAGATTGAAACTCAAAGATCGCAAGATTGAAACTCAAAGATCGCAAGATTGAAACTCAAAGATCGCAAGATTGAAACTCAAAGATCGCAAGATTGAAACTCAAAGATCGCAAGATTGAAACTCAAAGATCGCAAGATTGAAACTCAAAGATCGCAAGATTGAAACTCAAAGATCGCAAGATTGAAACTCAAAGATCGCAAGATTGAAACTCAAAGATCGCAAGATTGAAACTCAAAGATCGCAAGATTGAAACTCAAAGATCGCAAGATTGAAACTCAAAGATCGCAAGATTGAAACTCAAAGATCGCAAGATTGAAACTCAAAGATCGCAAGATTGAAACTCAAAGATCGCAAGATTGAAACTCAAAGATCGCAAGATTGAAACTCAAAGATCGCAAGATTGAAACTCAAAGATCGCAAGATTGAAACTCAAAGATCGCAAGATTGAAACTCAAAGATCGCAAGATTGAAACTCAAAGATCGCAAGATTGAAACTCAAAGATCGCAAGATTGAAACTCAAAGATCGCAAGATTAAAACTCAAAGATCGCAAGATTGAAACTCAAAGATCGCAAGATTGAAACTCAAAGATCGCAAGATTGAAACTCAAAGATCGCAAGATTGAAACTCAAAGATCGCAAGATTGAAACTCAAAGATCGCAAGATTGAAACTCAAAGATCGCAAGATTAAAACTCAAAGATCGCAAGATTGAAACTCAAAGATCGCAAGATTGAAACTCAAAGATCGCAAGATTGAAACTCAAAGATCGCAAGATTGAAACTCAAAGATCGCAAGATTGAAACTCAAAGATCGCAAGATTGAAACTTAAAGATCGCAAGATTGAAACTCAAAGATTGCAAGATTGAAACTCAAAGATAGCAAGATTGAAACTCAAAGATAGCAAGATTGAAACTCAAAGATCGCAAGATTGAAACTCAAAGATCGCAAGATTGAAAACTCAAAGATCGCAAGATTGAAACTCAAAGATCGCAAGATTGAAACTCAAAGATCGCAAGATTGAAACTCAAAGATCGCAAGATTGAAACTCAAAGATCGCAAGATTGAAACTCAAAGATCGCAAGATTGAAACTCAAAGATCGCAAGATTGAAACTCAAAGATCGCAAGATTGAAACTAAAAGATCGAACGATTGAAACCCAAAGATCGCAAGATTGAAACTCAAAGATCGCAAGATTGGAACTCAAAGATCGCAAGATTGAAACTCAAAGATCGCAAGATTGAAACTCAAAGATCACAAGATTGAAACTCAAAGATCGCAAGATTGAAACTCAAAAATGGCAAGATTGAAACTCAAAGATTGCAAGATTTAAACTCAAAGATAGCAAGATTGAATCTCAAAGATTGCAAGATTGAAACTTAAAGATTGCAAGATTGAAACTCAAAGATCGCAAGATTTAAACTCATAGATGGCAAGATTGAAACTCAAAGATCGCAAGATTGAAACTCAAAGATCGCAAGATTGAAACCAAAAGATCACAAGATTAAAACTCAAATATCGAAAGATTAAAACTCAAAGATCGCAAGATTGAAATTTAGAGATTGCAAGATTGAAATTTAAAGATCGCAAGATTGAAACTCAAAGATCGCAAGATTAAAACTCAAAGATAGCAAGATTGAACCACAAAGATCGCAAGTTTAAAACTCAAAGATCGCAAAATTGAAACTCAAAGATGGCAAGATTGAAACTCAAAGATCGCAAGACTGAAACTCAAAGATCGCAAGATTTAAAATCAAAGATTGCAAGATTAAAACTCAAAGATCGCAAGATTTAAACTCAAAAATAGCAAGATTGAAACTCAAAGATAGCAAGATTGAGACTCAAAGATCGAACGATTGAAACTCAAAGATCGCAGGATTGAAACTCAAAGATCGCAAGATTGAAACTCAAAAATCGCAAGATTGAAACTCAAAGATCGCAAGATTGAAACTCAAAGATCGCAAAATTGAAACTTAAAGATCGCAAGATTGAAACTTAAAAATGGCAAGATTGAAACTCAAAGATTGCAAGATTCAAACTCAAAGATAGCAAGATTGAATCTCAAAGATTGCAAGATTGAAACTTATAGATTGCAAGATTGAAACTCAAAGATCGCAAGATAAAAACTCAAAGATCGAACAATTGAAACTCAAGGATCGCAAGATTAAAACTCAAAGATCGCAAGATTGAAACTCAAAGATCGCAAGATTGAAACTCAAAGATCGCAAGATTGAAACTCAAAGATCGCAAGATTGAAACTCAAAGATCTCAAGATTGAAACTCAAAGATCGCAAGATTGAAACTCAAAGATCGCAAGATTGAAACTCAAAAATCGCAAGTTTGAAACTCAAAGATCGCAAGATTGAAACTTAAAGATAGCAAGATTGAAACTCAAAGATCGCAAGATTGAAACTCAAAGATCGCAAGATTGAAACTCAAAGATCGCAAGATTGAAACTCAAAGATCACAAGATTGAAACTCAAAGATCGCAAGATTGAAACTCAAAGATCGCAAGATTGAAACTCGAAGATCGCAAGATTGAAATTCAAAGATAGCAAGTTTGAAACTAAAAGATCGCAAGATTGAAACTCAAAGATCGCATGATTGAAACTCAAAGATCGCAAGATTTAAACTCATAGATGGCAAGATTGAAATTCAAAGATCGCAAGATTGAAACTCAAAGATCGCAAGAATAAAACTCAAAGATGGCAAGATTTAAACTCAATTCGCAAGATTAAAACTCAAAGATGGCAAGATTGAAACTCAAAGATCGCAAGATTGAAACTCAAAGATCGCAAGAATTAAACTCAAAGATCGCAAGATTGAAACTTAAAGATCGCATGATTGAAACTCAAAGATCGCAAGATTCAAACTCAAAGATCGCAAGATTGAAACTCAAAGATCGCAAGAATGAAACCCAAAGATCGCAAGAATGAAACTAAAAGATCGCAAGATTGAAACTCAAAGAATGCAGGATTGAAACTCAAAGATCGGAAGATTGAAACTCAAAGATCGCAAGATTGAAACCAAAAGATCACAAGATTAAAACTCAAATATCGCATGATTGAAACTCAAAGATCGCAAGATTGAAATTTAGAGTTTGCAAGATTGAAACTCAAAGATCGCAAGATTGAAACTCAAAGATCGCAAGATTAAAACTCAAAGATAGCAAGATTGAACCACAAAGATCGCAAGTTTAAAACTCAAAGATCGAAAAATTGAAACTCAAAGATCACAAGACTGAAACTCAAAGATCGCAAGATTTAAAATCAAAGATTGCAAGATTGAAACTCAAAGATCGCAAGATTTAAACTCAAAGATAGCAAGATTGAAACTCAAAGATAAAAAGTTTGAAACTCAAAGATCGCATGATTGAAACTAAAAAATCGCAAGATTAAAACTCAAAGATCACAAGATTGAAATTCAAATATCGCAAGATTGAAAATCAAAGATCGCAAGAATAAGACCCAAAGATCGCAAGATTGAAACTCAAAGATCGAAGGATTGAAACTCAAAGAATGCAGGATTGAAACTCAAAGATCGCAAGATTGAAACTCAAAGATTGCAAGATTTAAACTAAAAAATAGCAAGATTGAAACTCAAAGATCTCAAGATTAAAACTAAAAGATCGCAAGATTGAAAATCAAAGATCGCAAGAATGAGACCCAAAGATCGCAAGATTGAAACTCAAAGATCGAAGGATTAAAACTCAAAGAATGCAGGATTGAAACTCAAAGATCGCAAGATTGAAACTCAAAGATCGCAAGATTGAAACCAAAAGATCACAAGATTAAAACTCAAATATCGCAAGATTAAAACTCAAAGATCGCAAGATTGAAACTTAGAGATTGCAAAATTGAAACTCAAAGATCGCAAGATTGAAACTCAAAGATCGCAAGATTGAAACTCAAAGATAGCAAGATTGAACCACAAAGATCGCAAGTTTAAAACTCAAAGATCGCAAAATTGAAACTCAAAGATGGCAAGATTGAAACTCAAAGAACGCAAGATTGAAACTCAAAGATCGCAAGATTGAAACTCAAAGATCGCAAGATTAAAACTCAAAGATAGCAAGATTGAACCACAAAGATCGCAAGTTTAAAACTCAAAGATCGCAAAATTGAAACTCAAAGATGGCAAGATTGAAACTCAAAGATCGCAAGACTGAAACTCAAAGATCGCAAGATTAAAACTCAAAGATTGAACGATTGAAACTCAAGGTTCGCAAGATTGAAACTCAAAGATCACAAGATTGAATTTAAAAGATCGCAAGATTGAAACTCAAAGATCGAACGATTGAAACTCAAAGATCGCAAGATTGAAACTCAAAGATCGCAAGATTGAAACTCAAAGATCGCAAGATTGAAACTCAAAGATCGCAAGATTGTAACTCAAAGATCGCAAAATTGAAACTCATAGATCGCAAGATTGAAACTCAAAAATGGCAAGATTGAAACTCAACGATTGCAAGATTCAAACTCAAAGATAGCAAGATTGAATCTCAAAGATTGCAAGATTGAAACTTATAGATTGCAAGATTGAAACTTAAAGATCGCAAGATTAAAACTCAAAGATCGAACGATTAAAACTCAAGGATCGCAAGATTGAAACTCAAAGATCGCAAGATTGAAACTCAAAGATCGCAAGATTGAAACTCAAAGATCGCAAGATTGAAACTCAAAGATCGCAAGATTGAAACTCAAAGATCGCAAGATTGAAACTCAAAGATCGCAAGATTGAAACTCAAAGATCGCAAGATTGAAACTCAAAGATCGCAAGATTGAAACTCAAAGATCGCAAGATTGAAACTCAAAGATCGCAAGATTGAAACTCAAAGATCGCAAGATTGAAACTCAAAGATCGCAAGATTGAAACTCAAAGATCGCAAGATTGAAACTCAAAGATCGCAAGATTGAAACTCAAAGATCGCAAGATTGAAACTCAAAGATCGCAAGATTGAAACTCAAAGATCGCAAGATTGAAACTCAAAGATCGCAAGATTGAAACTCAAAGATCGCAAGATTGAAACTCAAAGATCGCAAGATTGAAACTCAAAGATCGCAAGATTGAAACTCAAAGATCGCAAGATTAAAACTCAAAGATCGCAAGATTGAAACTCAAAGATCGCAAGATTGAAACTCAAAGATCGCAAGATTGAAACTCAAAGATCGCAAGATTGAAACTCAAAGATCGCAAAGTTTAAACTCAAAGATCGCAAGATTGAAACTCAAAAATGGCAAGATTGAAACTCAAAGATCGCAAGATTGAAACTCAAAGATCGCAAGATTGAAACTCAAAGATCGCAAGATTGAAACTCAAAGATCGCAAGATTGAAACTCAAAGATCGCAAGATTGAAACTCAAAGATCGCAAGATTGAAACTCAAAGATCGCAAGATTGAAACTCAAAGATCGCAAGATTGAAACTCAAAGATCGCAAGATTGAAACTCAAAGATCGCAAGATTGAAACTCAAAGATCGCAAGATTAAAACTCAAAGATCGCAAGATTGAAACTCAAAGATCGCAAGATTGAAACTCAAAGATTGCAAGATTGAAACTCAAAGATCGCAAGATTGAAACTCAAAGATCGCAAGATTAAAACTCAGCAAGATTGAAACTCAAAGATCGCAAGATTGAAACTCAAAGATCGCAAGATTGAAACTCAAAGATTGCAAGATTGAAACTCAAAGATCGCAAGATTGAAACTCAAAGATCGCAAGATTGAAACTCAAAGATCGCAAGATTGAAACTCAAAGATCGCAAGATTGAAACTCAAAGATCGCAAGATTGAAACTCAAAGATCGCAAGATTGAACCTCAAAGATCGAACGATTGAAACTCAAAGATCGCAAGATTGAAACTCAAAGATCGCAAGATTGAAACTCAAAGATCGCAAGATTGAAACTCAAAGATCGCAAGATTGAAACTCAAAGATCGCAAGATTGAAACTAAAAGATCGCAAGATTGAAACTCAAAGATCGCAAGATTGAAACTCAAAGATCGCAAGATTGAACTCAAAGATCGCAAGATTGAAACTCAAAGATCGCAAGATTGAAACTCAAAGATCACAAGATTGAAACTCAAAGATCGCAAGATTGAAACTCAAAGATCGCAAGATTGAAACTCAAAGATCGCAAGATTGAAACTCAAAGATCGCAAGATTGAAACTCAAAGATCGCAAGATTGAAACTCAAAGATTGCAAGATTGAAACTCAAAGATCGCAAGATTGAAACTCAAAGATTGCAAGATTGAAACTCAAAGATCGCAAGATTGAAACTCAAAGATCGCAAGATTGAAACTCAAAGATCGCAAGATTGAAACTCAAAGATCGCAAGATTGAAACTCAAAGATCGCAAGATTGAAACTCAAAGATCGCAAGATTGAAACTCAAAGATCGCAAGATTGAAACTCAAAGATCGCAAGATTGAAACTCAAAGATCGCAAGATTGAAACTCAAAGATCGCAAGATTGAAACTCAAAGATCGCAAGATTGAAACTCAAAGATCGCAAGATTGAAACTCAAAGATCGCAAGATTGAAACTCAAAGATCGCAAGATTGAAACTCAAAGATCGCAAGATTGAAACTCAAAGATCGCAAGATTGAAACTCAAAGATCGCAAGATTGAAACTCAAAGATCGCAAGATTGAAACTCAAAGATCGCAAGATTGAAACTCAAAGATCGCAAGATTGAAACTCAAAGATCGCAAGATTGAAACTCAAAGATCGCAAGATTAAAACTCAAAGATCGCAAGATTGAAACTCAAAGATCGCAAGATTGAAACTCAAAGATCGCAAGATTGAAACTCAAAGATCGCAAGATTGAAACTCAAAGATCGCAAGATTGAAACTCAAAGATCGCAAGATTGAAACTCAAAGATCGCAAGATTGAAACTCAAAGATCGCAAGATTGAAACTCAAAGATCGCAAGATTGAAACTCAAAAATCGCAAGTTTGAAACTCAAAGATCGCAAGATTGAAACTTAAAGATAGCAAGATTGAAACTCAAAGATCGCAAGATTGAAACTCAAAGATCGCAAGATTGAAACTCAAAGATCGCAAGATTGAAACTCAAAGATCACAAGATTGAAACTCAAAGATCGCAAGATTGAAACTCAAAGATCGCAAGATTGAAACTCGAAGATCGCAAGATTGAAATTCAAAGATAGCAAGTTTGAAACTAAAAGATCGCAAGATTGAAACTCAAAGATCGCATGATTGAAACTCAAAGATCGCAAGATTTAAACTCATAGATGGCAAGATTGAAATTCAAAGATCGCAAGATTGAAACTCAAAGATCGCAAGAATAAAACTCAAAGATGGCAAGATTTAAACTCAATTCGCAAGATTAAAACTCAAAGATGGCAAGATTGAAACTCAAAGATCGCAAGATTGAAACTCAAAGATCGCAAGAATTAAACTCAAAGATCGCAAGATTGAAACTTAAAGATCGCATGATTGAAACTCAAAGATCGCAAGATTCAAACTCAAAGATCGCAAGATTGAAACTCAAAGATCGCAAGAATGAAACCCAAAGATCGCAAGAATGAAACTAAAAGATCGCAAGATTGAAACTCAAAGAATGCAGGATTGAAACTCAAAGATCGGAAGATTGAAACTCAAAGATCGCAAGATTGAAACCAAAAGATCACAAGATTAAAACTCAAATATCGCATGATTGAAACTCAAAGATCGCAAGATTGAAATTTAGAGTTTGCAAGATTGAAACTCAAAGATCGCAAGATTGAAACTCAAAGATCGCAAGATTAAAACTCAAAGATAGCAAGATTGAACCACAAAGATCGCAAGTTTAAAACTCAAAGATCGAAAAATTGAAACTCAAAGATCACAAGACTGAAACTCAAAGATCGCAAGATTTAAAATCAAAGATTGCAAGATTGAAACTCAAAGATCGCAAGATTTAAACTCAAAGATAGCAAGATTGAAACTCAAAGATAAAAAGTTTGAAACTCAAAGATCGCATGATTGAAACTAAAAAATCGCAAGATTAAAACTCAAAGATCACAAGATTGAAATTCAAATATCGCAAGATTGAAAATCAAAGATCGCAAGAATAAGACCCAAAGATCGCAAGATTGAAACTCAAAGATCGAAGGATTGAAACTCAAAGAATGCAGGATTGAAACTCAAAGATCGCAAGATTGAAACTCAAAGATTGCAAGATTTAAACTAAAAAATAGCAAGATTGAAACTCAAAGATCTCAAGATTAAAACTAAAAGATCGCAAGATTGAAAATCAAAGATCGCAAGAATGAGACCCAAAGATCGCAAGATTGAAACTCAAAGATCGAAGGATTAAAACTCAAAGAATGCAGGATTGAAACTCAAAGATCGCAAGATTGAAACTCAAAGATCGCAAGATTGAAACCAAAAGATCACAAGATTAAAACTCAAATATCGCAAGATTAAAACTCAAAGATCGCAAGATTGAAACTTAGAGATTGCAAAATTGAAACTCAAAGATCGCAAGATTGAAACTCAAAGATCGCAAGATTGAAACTCAAAGATAGCAAGATTGAACCACAAAGATCGCAAGTTTAAAACTCAAAGATCGCAAAATTGAAACTCAAAGATGGCAAGATTGAAACTCAAAGAACGCAAGATTGAAACTCAAAGATCGCAAGATTGAAACCCCT
>JAQJVL010009729.1:0-14985 GCA_035578905.1 Stictocephala bisonia | reverse complement strand
TATATCATCTGATTGTATACAACAGTGATACTAAATAGATTGTCTGATTTTATACAACAGTGCTTTTATATAGATCATCTGATTTTAGACAACAGTGATTCTAGATAGATCATCTGGTTTTAAACAACAGTGATTCTAGATAGATAATCTGATTGTATACAACAGTGATACTAGATAGATAATATGATTTTAGACAACAGTGCTTGTACACTTCACTATCATTGTGCTGGTATTACGGAAAAGACTTATAGGCTAAAGAACAGAGAACAACGTAACAAGTACAAGTGTGTGTTGTGTCGCAACAAGAACAGTGCAAGTCCTTCCGTTAAAAGTGACAGTGGGTCTGAACAGGATTATGTACTTTCTAAGAAAACTGCAGTAAGTAAGACAACAGAAAATGTTACCCTTGATGTTCTTTTTAAAAAATTATGTGACTTTGAAGCTACAGTAACAGAAAATTTGAAAAATATGGTAACTAAAACTCAATTCTCTAATGAAATAGACACTCTTACAACATCCGTTAATTTTTGCTCAGATAAAATCGATGATTTTACCAAAGAACTTGAACAAACAAATGCAAAAATCAAATCGTTAGAAGCATCCAACAGTCAATTAGTAGAGGAAAATAACTATCTAGAGAATAAACTTTCCTTGCTTACTGCGCAAGTTGAAGACCTGCAACAGTATAGCCGAAATTTAAATGTTCAGCTAAACGGGATTCCTGAGTCACAGGGTGAAAATATATTTGCATTAGTAAATAAATTATCAGTTGCTATTGATGAACCAATCACCCTCAACCACGACATACAGGCAGCGCACAGAATGGGGAAAGTTGGAACTCGACCAAGACCCATCATTGTGAGATTTTCAAACCGCCAAAAAAGAGATCAGGTTTTAGAGAAGAGCAAAAAAGTCAGACTAGCAACAACAGACTTTATGCAGAACGTTCCAGCAGCACCAGTGTTCGTAAATGAACATCTTACGCAGTACAACAAGAACTTGCTCTACGAGGCTAATCGCTACAAGACAGCCAGGATGGTCCAGTACGTGTGGGTGAAGGGAGCCAAGATATTCGCCAGGGAATCAGACAATACTCAGACCAGGAAGATCAGCAAGGTGTCTGACCTGGAGGAGTACTTCGGGCCCTTGAACACAGAGCAACATCCAAGGAACTGAAACTCTCCGCATCACACCGCCAATGTATATAGTATATAAATATAATTATTCTAGGTTATGAGTAGTTTTAAGAATAATCTATCTATATTTCATATAAATATACGTAGCTTACGCAAGCACTTTGACGAGCTTTTAGTTTTTTTATCAACTCAAAGTGAGATTATTCACATTATTGTTTTGTCGGAGGTGTGGATTACCTCTTCCGAAATCAGTAAATTTTCAATAACTGGTTATGATTTATTAATACAAGATAGATTAAGTAATGCGTCCGGGGGACTTGTAATATACGTCAATAGCTGTTTTAAGTATGAATATAATAATTTTCTTTATACGGATGCAGAGGGAATTTTATTAAAATTACAACTTCAAGTAAATCAAATCAAACAAAATTTAAACATTTTAGGGTTTTACAGGAATTGTAATTGCAGATTTCAGCAGTTTCATGATGAGGTTGAACAAATTTTACTGAATTTATCGGGACCTAGTATATTGCTTGGGGATTTAAATTATTGTATTTTGGAAAAAGATAATACAGCTGAAACGTTTTTGTCAATGCTTTCTTCACTGGGCTTTGTTTCTTATGTTAACGAGCCAACTAGGGGAGAAAGATGTTTGGATCATGTTTTTATAAGAGACTGTAATAAGTTAGTTTTTGATTGTAAATTGGAACATTTGGATTTAACGGATCATTCAGGTATTTTAATTAATTGTAAATCTGTAAATATTAATCCATATAAATATGAGTGTATAAGAACGGTAGATTATAATTTGTTAAGTAGAAGATTAGCAGCCCAAGACTGGTCAACTGTTAAAAACTCTTCTAATGTTAATACGTGCCTTTCAAATTTTTATAATATTTATAATTCTGCATTGGAGCAATCTTATTATATAAAACATTCTAATAGAAAAATCAGAAAACGAAATCCTTGGATTTCAAATTATCTAATTAAAAAAATAAATGAAAAAAATTATCTTTTTAAAATATTTAGAATTAATAAGGAGGATGCGGAATTAGAAGGAAGATATAAACAACTTTCTAGAGAGTGCAATTTGCTTGTAAAAAAAGAAAAACTTAGTTATTATTCAAATAAAATTAAACAAAGTAATGGAAATTCTCGAGAATATTGGAAAATAGTCAAATCCATTACACGAAAAGAAGTTCAACATTCTAAAGACTTTATTGTTGAAGGTAAACAAGTTTCGGTAGAGGGTAATGAGGGGCTCGTTGCAAATGCTTTCAACAAACACTTCACAGAAATGCCGAGTCATTTGATCAGTCAGGCATTCGGTTCGGACATGTTTGAACGACCAGAGATGGAGACCTTTGACCATGAGTGTGCAATTTCCGAAGTATCAGCAGTTGAACTAGTAAACATTATCTGGTCAATGAACAACAAAAGATCTGTTGGTCTGGACGGCATATCTATTCTAACTATTAAACGTAATCTCCCTACACTTTTGCCGTCTCTACTTCACATTATTAACTTGTCTATTACAACCGCAACATATCCTGATCTTCTAAAAACATCTCTTGTTGTGCCAATTTATAAAGCTGAGGATCCAAAATTTATTAACCATTACAGACCAATCTCTTTACAAAACAGCATATCTAAGATTCTAGAAAACTGTATAAAGGTACAACTTGTAAATTTTTTTACTCATCATTGCCTATTTTCACCCCATCAATATGGCTTTATAAAAAATAAAAGCACAGATTTAGCACTAGAGAGACATATAACAGAAATTGTCAATAATGTCGATGAGCGGAAACCTACTTTGGCCGTTTATCTTGACTTTACTAAGGCGTTTGACCTCGTCGATCTGGACCTTTTAATATATAAATTAGAAAAATATGGAGTCCGAAACAACTCCTTAAGATGGTTCAAATCTTTTTTGTTCGGTAGAAATCAAATAGTGAGGATTAATGGGGTTTACAGTAAGACGTTACCTGTGAGGTTTGGAGTACCTCAGGGTGGAATTCTCGGACCAAACCTGTTTGTCATATTTTTGAATGATTTACTGTCTTTAAACCTAAACTCTAAAGTTTTTGCTTTTGCAGATGACAGTAGTTTAGTATGTTCTGCTAATAATTTTGAAATTTTAGAAAGCAAAATAAATAAAGATTTATTAAAAATTTCAAACTGGATTAATAAAAATAGACTTTTAATAAATACAAAGAAATCTAGCTCAATTATCTTTTCATACAAACCATCAACAGTGAGTAAATATAAAAACGAATTAAATATCAAATGCCACTCTCATGCTTGCATCTATGAGTGTACTTGTGTAAAAATAGATTTTAGTGAAAAAGTTAAATATTTAGGTATATTCATTGATTCTGATTTGAGGTGGCACTCTCATTTGGAATTTCTTGTAACAAAATTACGGAAAATCAACTATAGTCTCTACCATATGAGAGGTTTTTTGTACCCCCTTGATTTACGTACATTGTACTTATCTTGGTTTGAATCCACCCTGAGGTATGGAATTGTACACTGGGGAGGTACTTTCAAAGATATTTTAAAACCACTAATTATAGTACAGAAACATGCCATTCGTACAGTTTGTAGCGTGGGAAAGTTTCATCCCTCTGCTGAACTTTTTAACTTTCTTAATGTCATGAATTTCAACCGTATTTACACATATTCAATTTTAATGTTTGTCAAAAAATATAGTTCAATTTTTAATCATGTAAACGTTATTAAGTACACTAGGCATGTCAGTAATAAAATGTTGATTTTTCCTCTGTACAAAAAAGAAACTAGTAGAAACCAATGTTATTTTAAATGCACTTTAATGTTTAATAAATTTTTAAAAAATCTTAATATTAATGAAAAACTTTCTAATTACAAGACAAACTTAAAAAAATTACTTCAAACAATAGATTAGAAACCTTGTATATGCTTATTGAATCTTATAGTATTAATACATTGTTAGTATATTTATGGCATATGTTTAAATGTGTAATGTATATATTATGTTTCATGTTTTAGTTTAAAATAATTAACAGTGTTGTGTTTCCTTTATATTTTTGATGTAGAAATAGTGAAGTAAGACTGCTAGAAGACTAAGTTTAATTTTAAATGTATTCTTCAATTTCATTTTAGCCGAGCGTGCCTTGTGCACATGGCAAACTGTTTTATAAAAAACTTATTATGTGAATAAAGATTTTCTTATTCTTATTCTTATTCTTTTGATATGGATCATCTTATTTCAGACATTAGTGCTTCTATATAGATCATCTGATTTTAGACAACAGTGATTGTAGATAGATCATCTGATTTTAAACAAAAGTGTTTTTAGATACATCATCTGATGAAGACAATTGCTGTTCAGTTCGAAAGCGTCATTGGTTAACGGACAGTAGACTCAGTAGAGGAATGAACTTAGATGTCAACTGTTGTTAAGTCACCAGTGCCAACACACTCTCGCACTCTCGTGGGTAAACATCGATCAGACGTTGTCTCTCTGTGGCCTTTCTCTACTTTATAGACGTTGTTTTTGGTTGAATACGCTTCATGCTATCGTATTTGAAACTTATATCAAAGAAAATGTTCAATAACAGAATTGATATTGATGTATACAAAATGCTTTTGTTTAAAATACTTACAACACTGCTGTGATTTTTGTGTTTTCACTTTTTAAAAAATATAATTTTGATTGCAATCGACTGTGATGTATGCATGATTATTTAACGATTATTTATTAGTAAGCATAGTAAATTAATAGTTTAATTATAATTGAATAATGGAAATTGCTTCTCCATATTTACCTTATCTCTTTCAAATTTAAGTTCTATGGTTGATATCTCCTTGTTGGTGGACGTGAACACATTACAATACCAGAAAACTTATAATCTTAGTGTATTTCAATGTTTATCTCAACCTCGCATATTTTTTAATCTTTATCAGTTTTGGTTTTCCCCTAAATTGACATTATTGAGGACCTAGAGGTTGACCTGAATTGAAGATGGAATAAATTTATTACATCGATATTTTTAGGAATCACCAGAGTATAGTAGAGCTTATGGCATACATTTGACATTCTTAAACTGACACTGCAAACGATGCAAATCAATAACTAACTAACTAATACAGGCCAATGTACATGTACATATTACGACCACTGACTATAAACAGAAATCTATCTGTACTCATTTGTTACGACCTTCAGTTTATGAACTCGTGGTTTGCCAAAGAGACGTCACATTGGGTGAGATATGGCATAAATAAGTTGATAACATCATATTTTCTAAGGACAGGTAGTTGTTGAACAAGACCTTTGTCCCTGGTTCACCCGGCCTTACACAACACGACGGCAACAGTTATGTGATAACACCCACCTTGCTAAGGGCAGTTGTTCAACAGGACCTTTGTCCCTGGTTCACCCGGCCTTACACAACACGTCGGCCATAGTTATGTGATAACACCCACCTTGCTAAGGGCAGTTGTTCAACAGGACCTTTGTCCCTGGTTCACCCGGCCTTACACAACCCGTCGGCCACAGTTAAGTGATAACACCCACCTTGCTAAGGGCAGTTGTTCAACAGGACCTTTGTCCTCAGTAAACCCAGCCCTACCCACCACGACGGCCAAAGTAATGTGATAACATCCACTTTGCTTAGGGCAGTTGTTCAACAGGACTTTTGTCCCTATTACATCCAGCCCTACTCACCACGACGGCCACAGTTATGTGATAGCATCCACCTTGCTAAGGGCGGTTGTTCAACAGGACTTTTGTCCCTATTATATCCAACCCTACTCACCACGACGGCCACAGTTATGTGATAGCATCCACCTTGCTAAGGGCAGTTGTTCAACAGGACTTTTGTCCCTATTACATCCAGCCCTACTCACCACGACGGCCACAGTTATGTGATAGTATCCACCTTGCTAAGGGCAGTTGTTCAACAGGACTTTTGTCCCTATTACATCCAGCCCTACTCACCACGACGGCCACAGTTATGTGATAGCATCCACCTTGCTAAGGGCAGTTGTTCAACAGGACTTTTGTCCCTGGTTCACCCGGCCTTACACAACACGTCGGCCACAGTTAAGTGATAACACCCACCTTGCTAAGGGCAGTTGTTCAACAGGACCTTTGTCCTCAGTAAACCCAGCCCTACCCACCACGACGGCCAAAGTAATGTGATAACATCCACCTTGCTTAGGGCAGTTGTTCAACAGGACCTTTGTCCCTAGTAAACCCAGCCTACCTACCACGACGGCCACAGTTATATGATAGCATCCACCTTGCTAAGGGCAGTTGTTCAACAGGACTTTTGTCCCTATTACATCCAGCCCTACCCACCACGACGGCCACAGTTATGTGATAACACCCACCTTGCTAAGGGCAGTTGTTCAACAGGACCTTTGTCCTCAGTAAACCCAGCCCTACCCACCACGACGGCCAAAGTAATGTGATAACATCCACCTTGCTTAGGGCAGTTGTTCAACAGGACCTTTGTCCCTAGTAAACCCAGCCCTACCCATCACGACGGCCACAGTTATGTGATAGCATCCACCTTGCTAAGGGCAGTTGTTCAACAGGACTTTTGTCCCTATTACATCCAGCCCCCACCACGACGGCCACAGTTATGTGATAGCATCCACCTTGCTAAGGGCAGTTGTTCAACAGGACCTTTGCCCTCAGTAAACCCAGCCCTACCCACCACGATGGCTAGAGTAATGTGATAACACCCACCTTGCTAAGGGCAGTTGTTCAACAGGACCTTTTTCCCTAGTACATCCAGCCCTACCCACCACGACAGTCACAGTTATGTGACAACATCCACCTTGCTAAGGGCAGTTGTTCAACAGGACTTTTGTCCCTAGTACACCCAGCCCTACCCATCACGACGGCCACAGTTATGTGATAGCATCCACCTTGCTAAGGGCAGTTGTTCAACAGGACTTTTGTCCCTATTACATCCAACCCTACTCACCACGACGGCCACACTTATGTGATAACATCCACCTTGCTAAGGGCAGTTGTTCAACAGGACATTTGTCCCTAGTACACCCAGCCCTACCCACCACGACGGCCACACTTATGTGATAACATCCACCTTGCTGAGGGCAGTTGTTCAACAGGACCTTTGTCCCTAGTACACCCAGCCCTACCCACCACGACAGTCACAGTTATGTGACAACATCCACCTTGCTAAGGGCAGTTGTTCAACAGGACCTTTGTCCCTAGTACACCCAGCCCTACCCACCACGACGCCTTCGCTGAGTTCATTAATCATTCTAATGACCGAGTTGTCACCGTCTTCGTGGGAACTCCTTTCTGCAATTTCGCCACACTCGACACACTTCATCATTCATTCTTCCTGACCGCAGGTGTCTGTCAAATCGAACCTACTAGCCTCACAGGGTTTGGAATTAACTACGGATCTTGCAGAATTAACTCTGTAGTTGCTGATAGAGAACAGTCACTCATTGTAGTATTCGTTGTAGGTGGTTAGCGTTCTTAGAGAAATTGAACAGAACATGCGTAAAATGATATAAATAAAAACAAAATTATAGGAAAAAGCACTTTGCTAATTATTGATATTGGAATAATAATAAACTAGTTGAAATGGACGATTTTTAAATTTGTATCACTTAAAAATAGACTTAGTTACTAAATATTGAACTCAGGGAACAGACATTTATATGTTGTAATAAATTGCTAACTCGTTGCCTTTCGATAGCTTAGAACTATTTAAAATATTTTTTAAAGACATGGTGCATACCAAATTTAATATGGATTAGAAAAGGATGTCTTGTAACACAACTGTGAAGAGTTTATTTTTAATTTTATCAGGTAATGAAATACTGAATTTCCATAATTTGAAACGGTTAGTTAAGACGTACTGAATGTGGAATTTAAAAAAGGTTATAATTAACAAAAAGAAATGTTTGAATTTTAAATTTATTTGGAGGGTTACTGTTAAAAAATGTTATTTAATATTTGAATTTGAGAAAGTTTTAATGCAGTTTTATCTCTAGATCAATTCAGTAACACGTTTCTTTATTTATTTATTTTATTTCATTTATTTTTTATTTATTCATAAGACGCCGATCGTCAAGATATGAGCGAATATGGATTTCGAATGAGTGTCATGAGTGTAGATGAGTGAATGTAGTCATTGTTACAAACTAGGGCCTGCTATTCCTTAGAAAGTGTCATTAATTAATAGCCAAATTTGGGTTACATTTTTAGTGCTTCGAATTCAAAAATTTAGCTCATTATATAAAATATATATCGCTAACACTTAGACAATAAATAAAAATTGTTTAATTTAAAATTCGTCAACTAAATATAACATATGAAGTAATATGTGTTGGTCGTAAACTCGACAGGAACGATTTAAATATGAGATGTTCAACCCGGTATTCTGATATACTGGAACGCAAAGTAGCTAAGTAATGCGTTTCATTTATTTGGGAAGCAGAACGTGTTTTGCGCCGTCTTTCTCCTATAATTGGACAGCTCTTATTGCTCGGTCTTTAGTCAATGTATCATCCTCAAGTGGCATGAACTTAGACGGATTTATGAGTCGAAAACACGCACGCACTCAGCTCCCATGGACTACGAGTGGTCAGGACCTGCTTTTAAAGGCCACTAGAGGGTTAGGGAACCCACGTACTACGATTAGGGATGGGAAGTATTTTCAATACATCGATATATCGAAAACCAAATATTGATCTAACGACAATATCGAAAGAAAAAGGTCGATATATCGGGTAACCGATATATCGATTTGTAATTGATTTACCTGTTTAAAATTATGCACTTACTCTAATGTCACAAACAAAAATACATTAATGTTTTCCTGTCACTATTTAGAATAGCCTACTGATTGTAAAAAATAAATACATTTATATACACGAAACAAGTTGTGATCTGTCAGGTTGAATGAAAAATCAAATAAAAATAATTATACTTTTAATTACTATGATAATTATAAAAGAATAATGTAATGATATTGTTATTTTTGTTTTTCACATTTTAAAATGCCACTAGGCTTCTTATAAACACTAAAAATTAAACAAATAAATTCACTAAACTACATTTTAGTGCGATAAACTCACGTAAAAATATTAAATAAAGTTAGGCCTACTTTATAATTTTAATGCAAATTCTGTACGCATAAGAGGCAATTTAAATGTTTTTTCTTTAAATCTTGATGATATTAAGGAGAGAGAATAACGCCAATATTTAGCAATATGATATATCACACGTAAATATCGATTATGGCTGATATCATCAATAGAAACTATCGATATTTCCGATATATCGTTGCCATCCCTAGTTACAGGTCGGTTCTGAGTGTTGGTACCTGTTTTATTTATTTATTTTATATATATATATATATATATATATATATATATACCTATATTAATAACGCCAAATTGCTCCAAAAATTGGACGATCAGGCCTATTTTGCTACCGTTCAGGCAGCAATTTGGAAGCAGCAAAATGCCTGGATTTCAGAGATGCCCAGGCCCAAATTGCTGCGCTTGAGATACACAGGCCTGGATTGCTGCGATTTGTGTTATACGGTAAATCCTCCAAACTGCTGCCTAACTTATACTATTTTTTCAAATTGCGACTGGCAACTACCAATCTAACAAAACAAAAATCCACTAAGTTACAAAGACTCAAAGGCCTATTTTGCTGCTCCATCGAAATATTGGTTTGTTGTTGCTGGAAAACACTACTTCTTAACAAGGCGATAGCCCATGTTGGTGTCTCCCATCCCACAATCCACCCATTAGTGATCTGAACGTTGCATTTCTCGACTATTGCCTCGCACCACCTTCAACGCTCACGCGGTCACTATCTCTTGGCGCACCACATGTCGCTCTTATCGCAGCCACGTCACACCTTGACTTGTATTTTAAACCATTCCTCTCTCTGTCTGTTTACACAAACATTGACCCACCACTTATGCCACTTATTAAGCCCGTACAGCTGACTAACATGACACACTCGGCTGTTGTTCTGTCTGCCAGCGTTTGTGACTGTCCTAGTTCCCACGTAATTAAGCATGACTTTAGTATTATTTATATAAAGAACACCTGACTGTGTAGATAAAAAATTATGCTACAAAGTAGAACTAAATACGCTCTAATAAATTTTTCTATTATTTAGAATTATGTAGGGATGTACCATTGATGTGTAACCACTCATTTTAGTACAAATGTAATAAAATGGAGTGTTTAAATATCCGTGCTATAGATCAATCTTTTTAAAATTTACTTACCTGTTGTCATAGGATGGTGTTTCTTACTCCTTATAATAGTCGTACAGCATTAGTGATGTAGCCTTGTTCTATCCCCCCCCCTCTCTCTCTCTTTCTCAAAATAATCTCCTCTGTTTTATCCATGAAATGTTTAAGTAAGAGCCATTTTACTATTAAAGAGCACAATCGTAAGTGCATAAGTATTTCGACCGTATTAACCAAACATTTGGAGCAAAATTTTTCAAGAGTCGTAAATTTATTTAGTTGATGAGTGATCTATGTGGTTTAACACGAGTCGAGTCCATGTATTGTTTTTATATTAATATAAATATTTCTAATTTAACAAGATATTTATCAATAAATTGAACTGGGAAAACGAGCTGTTGCCATATACAAAAGGAAGTATTTAAATTATAATCTGTGCTCTAACTGTCCTTCTTTAACTAAAGAATAAATATAGCATTTTAATTAAGTAAGAACAATAACTAACAAATATGTAAAGTAGTCCTGTTTTAAAGAAGTTAATTTTGAATGCTTGTTTAGATTATCTGGAATCGACTTTTGTGACACGGTTTGTTTGTTAAACTTCATTGTGTATTTCTTATGATTCGAAGTACCTAAGTTAAGAAAAGATTTTCAAAAGTACAAATTGGATGTCCGTAAATATTAGTATAAAAGGGATTCGTATACAAACAATTATTGCTGCCCTCCTCTATTTAAATAAAAATTATTCACGTTTCCATTCTAACTATTATATCTCTACGTAACACCATTTATTATTTTAAGTTGTTTATAGCATAACGTATATTATAATATTATAAACGAATATACTACATAATTAAATAAGTGTTATATAAATAAATAAACTAGAATAAGATACAACTGTTTAATCGTATCTGCAGTAGTATTTTTCTCATTTGAGCAATCAAGTTTAGTGCATACAAAATATTTATATGTATTTTTTTATATAAATAGCTAAATTTGAAGAATCGCTATACTATTTTACTATAAAACAATTTTAAAGTTGGTTCTGTAAATAGTATCTGTTTCAAGTACGGAAGTAAAATCCTAACAGATGGCCTATTGTGAGGTGACAACTGATAACATTGTCATAACCGTTGTAGGCGACAGCCTTGACTTAGGAAACTTCATCCTTGGCGGGAAGGAATACACCAGCAGTTTCACTCAAACTAGAAGGCTTAATTTTATCTTTTACAGAACGCTTGTTATTAATATTATTGATTCAAGTAGTTTTTTTAGCTTTGAATCTAACTATGGTGGGACATTTGCTATTATTTTAGTTGATTTTAAAA
Source organism: Stictocephala bisonia (assembly GCA_035578905.1). Classification (NCBI taxonomy): domain Eukaryota; kingdom Metazoa; phylum Arthropoda; class Insecta; order Hemiptera; family Membracidae; genus Stictocephala; species Stictocephala bisonia. Next base: position 3,264 of record JAQJVL010009729.1, on the reverse strand, counting down.
TGTTTATACTGTTTTATACTGTTGTTTTGGAATCGGCTTTGAACATTTTATGAAAACCTGACAATAAAATATTCTTAGGCTAAGTGCCTAAGAACCTCTTTTTCCCCTAGAACACATTTTTCAAATATACAACTAAATATAACAATAAAAATAAAGTTAAGGTCGTGTTAACATCATAAGTCTTGTATCATAGATTAATAAAATGATAGCAAGTTCTAATTTATAACAGATTCTTTGAAGAAACTCGTAAATGAATTATTGAGTATTGATTATTTACTAGTTCACTCGTTCAGATGTAGTCATACAGACAAGCCATATTTGTACCAATAAAAACAGACGGTTAGGATCACGATTGAAAATTACACTACTCTTATCTTTAATTAAATATTAAATATTTGTATTCAATAATATACTATCCACTTCAGTACACGTAATTTTAATGCATAGTATTGTATACAAAATATTGCCCGCATATTGCAATAATGAGGCATAATATAGGGTTAAATCGGTTACTTGGACATTGAATTGAACAATAATACTATGAACAGTTTTATCGATTTGGTAATTCCGTCAAATATTATACTCATAATATAGCATATATTCGTCAAATGTTTAATACCTCTCAAATAAAAACAATAAAGGTAATGGGGTACATACATAAATTGAACGACAAGCCTTTCCACATACATGGCTGTTGACTTTTAAAATGTTTTTTTTTTTTTTTTTTTTTTTTTTTTGACGTCAGAATGAAAGTACATATATTAAACGTCCAAATATTACATAACAATATTTCTTATATCCATACATCTGTCCGACAGTACACTAATAAATATGATACGTACTACAATATGTTAATTAGAATAGCCAAAACACACGGATCTTAATATTACGGTTCGTAATAAGCCTTGCCACACATACATCAATAGTTGATGACTTAAAAAAAATCATATTTGATATGACGTTGTTCTTACTTTGATACATAAATGTCACCTTTATGTTATTGAATTTTGTTCAGTAAAATAATTAAGAATGAATCAGTTTTGTCGTTTTAAATATAGTTCTTACTTAAATTTCTAATATTGACACTAAACTTATTCAGGTATAAATGTAGTTAACATTAGCTTATAGGTGCTATTGAAGTAACATACTAGGTTTTTATTTATTTATTTGTTTTATTTTAATTTGAAACTTCACTCACCAGTTCACATGGGCTTGCAAGCCTGTGCGTGAACTTTATTCAACGAGTGAAGTACCGACCGTTGGCTCAGTGGGGATTCAAGCCTTGGACCTTGCCCTCCGCAGTCCGGAGCCTTAGCTACTGACCCACCACGCCGGCAAATATTATATTATACTTTATAATAATATATTACAAAGTACTTATAATAGGTAAGATTATTACAAAAATATTATGCATAAAAAAGTAATAGTAATAATCTTAACAAATATATGTCATATAATGGCCATGCAGCTACATATCCAGGGTGGTGATTTGAAGTTAATTTTGTTAAAAAAACATTATTTTAAATGATGGATGACTGTGAAGTATTTTTAGAACAAGGAGCCCATGAAAGATGCAAACAAATAGAGAAATGTAAAAGCAGGACAGTATAAAGTAGCAAAGATAAATGAAATGGAATATGTTTAACAGCTAAAGAAATGGTACTATACTTATGTATTTGAAACTTGTGGTAATTCCACAAACACCAAAGCAAAAAAAAAAACTTTTTGTTTATAGGGTTCAAAAATCACTTTTTCAGGCTGTATAAATGACAAGTGTACGGTTAGGAAATGACCTTGACTCCTATAAAATGTACTTAAGATAATAATACTGCTCAAATATCTACCTACTTCGAAGGACCTGACGTTTTGAGTACATACGCGTGAGAAATATGTGTAAATTATTACAGACCAATTGTTAACATCCACGCGTCTCTGACATGTGGTTGTACCTACTGACCATTCAATTTATCTTAAATGTAGCTATATAATTAGACACAATCTTAATTATAACATTAGTTGATTAGTCAAGCTATTCTTCTTTGTTTTGCATAATTAGACTACTAGGTAAGAACTCGTCTTCTGATGAACCAACTTTAATATAAGGTAATGCTATGAGTTATGTTTAAACACTTTTAAAACTTAAAAGGACTAATTTTTTTATGTGAAATTATGTTTCACACGGATAGTAAAGGCCCATCTACAAATGTTTGGAGTAAGTCTATGTAGCACAGTAAACTCTAATACCAAATTCACATAGTTTACAATGATTACTCAAGACGTTGTAGGGTATGAAATACAATAATTGTTAATATGGGCGATACGTCGAGAAAACTGTCTTCCTAATCAATGTAAATTCCCTTGACAAATGTTTTATGTACATCTATGGACCTACGTTAATTTAAAACAAATTTAAATTTACTACTTCATAAGCGTCCTTAACAGTGACGCTTAGAGACTCTCCACCCCACAAATTATTGGTGGACATATGACATTTTCAATTGGTTTAAGATGGAAATTCCTAATACGGTTAGGCCTATATAATCATACAGGGATTACCATCTTCCCTGTACAGTTACACAGAATAACTGAACGCGTATGTAAAATTTGAGGGACACACAAATGTGCCATACGCGTTTGAAATCACAAGAATCAATTTTTTTTCAATTTGTTGGGAATGCATGGTGGACTATGGAATCTATTGATATATGTAGAATATGGTTAGATGCCACATATGACAGTATGTATTGAAATTAATTGGTTTAAAATACTTAATTTACCAACTACTAAGGTACTGCGCCTTTTAATGTGTCCCATTTTCAAATCTTATGTAAGTTTGTTATGATTTATTAATAAATTATTCAGGTTCATGTACAGGGTTTTAAAAAAACTTTGTTTCATTATTACGTGATATTGTACCTGATATAAATAATAAGCAAAATGTGCCAATAAAGAAAGGTCAAAAACCCCAACGTTACTAATATAGGCAGCGTTTTATATTGTTCATCTAAAAAAGGTGTGAACGTAAATTTCAAAATGTAACAAAACGTCTAGTATTAGTACAGGATATTATTTAAAATGAATAAAAATGCTGGTGTTCAAAATGTTAAATGGAAGTAGAATAAATTTTACTGATAGTAAAAGCTGGTAGGCAAACTTTTTGTATTTTTAATTACAAATATAACTAAGTGCTAAGTAAGAAAATCGATTAAATAATAACAATTGACTTACATTAGTGAATGCTGCACGTCAGTTCTGTAAGGCTAA
>JAQJVL010009728.1:0-14987 GCA_035578905.1 Stictocephala bisonia | reverse complement strand
AGCAAAGCACAAAAAAGTTCTTCACAGCCAAGTTGAAAATAATAGGGCTGTTATTTCAATACTTGACACACTCCTTTGTCCCGACGACTCGTGAACATAGGAACATATAGGAAAAAGGTTACTGTTTTTTTTTTTTTTTTTTTTATCAGTTGATGTGCGTTTACATACAAATTTGTATATTTGAGTACATATATATAAATAGTAAATATATATATATACTAATAATAAATAGTATATATATAGTATAAATATTTTAAAAGAAATTAAACTAGTTATATTTTTCTATATACATATATAAACAGGATGTTTATTGAAATAACAGCCCTATAAATAGGGCTGTTATTTCAATACTTGACACACTCCTTTGTCCCGACGACTAGTGAACATAGGAACATATAGGAAAAAAGGTTACTGTTTATTTATTTTTTTTTATCAGGTGATGTGTGTTTACATTCAAATTTGTATATTTGAGTATATATATATATATATATATATATATATATATATATATAGTATATATATATAAATAAATAGTATATATATATAAATAAATAGTATATATATATATATACTATTTATATATATATATAGTATAAATATTTTAAAAGAAATTAAACTAGTTATATTTTTCTATATACATACAGGGTGTTTCGGGATAAGTGTAAACAACTTAACCAGGAGATTCCTTACATTGAAACCAGAAAAAAATCTTATATGAACATGGGTCCGTAAACCAGTCGTTCTCAAGTTACAGCCAAAAATTGATTTTTTTCAATTTTAAGTGTAGTTATTGCACTTTTGGACCTCTAGATTGAAAATTTGTAAAGATAGTTTGTTATAATGTTCACAGTTAGATAGATTATGAAATTTCAAAGAGATATCATTGATGTTTTGTACTGTAATGTTAAGTGTCGCTGAGAAAAAAATAGTTCAAAAATAAAATTTTTCCAAAAATTCAAGGCCTCAAAAATGATTTTTGTTTTTGATTAGCTATTATATCATAACCGTTTGAGTATTTGGGCTGCAACTTTCCCAAAAGCTGTAGAATTTTATGGAGAACAAAATAATAAAAATTTATGTATGCGTTAAAAAATAATATTTATGTAAAAACCCAAAATATTGTAAGATAACAAAATTTAGAAAGGAACACATCAATTATCCAGCCAGTCAATCAAATCCATAAAACCAAAGGAAATCTTTCAGCTGAAATTTTTTTTATAAAATCTTCAAAAAATTTTAAAATTTACAAGATCCTAAATCCTTTAACATTCCACCACAGGACCCCACTGAGGCAATGTTTAAAAAAAACGGCCTTTTCCTACACAGGATGGCTACACAAAAAAAAACTACAACAATAACAAAAAAATAAACATTGTCAACTAACAGTTTGAAAACAAAAAATACCAAAATGTTATTATACGTTTTTTTTCAAACAAATACTGTAATCTTCTTAAGACATAAACTAATTTAGTACTTATCGGACGAATACACGAGAATTGGGTTTATTTTAATTTAACCTCATTCAATACTTATATCATCGTTCCGTCTTGTATGTTGTTGTTTTCATTGGTGAGTTGGCAGCACTGTTTCCGTAAGCCATATCTGTTTAATTTCATTGTTGAGAAATAATGTGGTTTCCTGTCCATTAAAATAAGTTTCCTCTCAGTAAGTGCTGGTGGTTTTAACTCCAAAGTGAAAATGTATTCAAACAGTGAGTATACTGATATGCATTTTGTCTATGGGTATTGCAATGGGAATGCAAAGGCAGCTTCGGCTGAGTACAGGAGAAGATATCCAAACAGAAATATTCCAAACCCGAGAGTTTTTACCGACCTGCACAACCGACTTAAAGAGACAGGATCGGTTAGTAGGAGAAAGCGAGAGGAATTCGATCAAGTTGATGTGCATACTGAAGAAAATATTATTGAAGCAGTGCAGCAAAGTCCAGGTACGAGTGTTAGGAGACTATCAAACCAACATTTAGTGTCTTCAACAAAGGTTTGGAGAGTTCTGAAGAAGGAAAAAATGCACCCCTATCACTTTCAAAAAGTGCAAGCCCTTCGCCCTGGGGACAACGATGCTAGGCTGGCATTTTGCAATTGGGTAGTGGCTAACCAGAGGTTAGTTAAGTGCATTTTGTTTACTGATGAAGCCCAGTTCTCAAGAAATTGAATAAATAACTTAAGAAACCTACACAACTGGGCTACAGAAAATCCCCATAAATTAATAGAAAATCATTTCCAACAAAGGTTTTCTGTAAATTTGTGGTGTGGCCTTGTTAATGATAAGCTGATTGGACCTTTTATCATCGAGGGGAATCTAAACAGAGCCACTTATCATGCATTCCTGCTCAATGAGTTACAAAGACTCCTAGAGGAAGTCCCTCTTGGAACCATAGTAAATCTCTGGTTTCAACACGACGGTGCACCGCCTCACTCTTCAAGAGAAGTTGTAGAACTACTGCGTCAGAAATTTGGGCAAAGGGTAATAGCTAACAACGGTCCAGTACATTGGCCCGCAAGGTCTCCTGACCTTACACCCATGGACTATTTTTTATGGGGATGGATGAAATCACAAGTCTACACAACAAAGCCTAGAACAAGAGAAGAATTATTGCAAAGGATAATGAATGTAGCTGAGTCCATCAAGAACAACCCAGCAGTCGTCCGAGCGGCAACAAACTCATTGATTTCACGAGCAAGATTGTGCAGGCAGAAAGATGGTGGTCACTTTGAAAATTTCTTGTAAGGTGTACCCATGATACCCTCGTTGTTTTGTAAATAACAGTATTATTTCACTCTAGATCTTTAATTTTTATGTGTATTTTCACAAAATATTGTGATTTGTAATTTGAAAATGATTTAAATTTTTGTTTAATAAATCTTTAAGTAAAATTTAATACTACCTTATTTTTACATTATAATTAGTGGCCTCTCTTCCACATTTATAAAAAAAGAAGATGAATTTTCTTTATCTTGAGATCAGCTTTATTATTTTATTATCTTTACAAATTTTCAATCTAGAGGTCCAAAAGTGCAATAACTACACTTAAAATTGAAAAAAATCAATTTTTGGCTGTAACTTGAGAACGACTGGTTTACGGACCAATGTTCATATAAGATTTTTTTCTGGTTTCGATGTAAGGAATCTCCTGGTTAAGTTGTTTGCACTTATCCCGAAACACCCTGTATATAAACAGGATGTTCAGTAAAACTGTTTCAATAATATAGGATGTTATTGTACACATAAAAATGAGCAAAGAACTTCATATGAAGGTATGTCCTAAAACCTTTTCGTCTATCTGTCTTTATGCGTTTTTTACATACAATGTCATAACTTTGGATCCACTGAAGGTACAATTGTGAAACTCCATGATTGTACTACCCTAGAGTACTTCTATTTTTTTTATTAAATATAACAAATAAATCTTCACCCGTTTCAAAATGGTGGACGTTTAATTTTTTCTAACTGAAATATCTAAAACTGACTAATTTTACAAACAAAATGTAAGGTTAATATTTTTTAGTAAATCTTATTACAATATTCACAGTGTTTGTTTCAACAAAAACTGATAATAAACAGCTCTGATAATAATAAGCTGATAATAAGATAAAAATTAGACAAATTTATTAAAAACGCTTTTGATAGTAGGTTTACCTAAAAATAGTTCAATAATATTATTATAATATTTTTTTGCTTACTTTTTGAGAAATTTAATTTCTTATTTTCAGTTATATAAATGACAGCTCTACGCAACAATAGATAGTAACTATCTTACGTTTGTCTTAAGTAGTGTTAGTTATATGACATTAAATTCTTTGAGAAGCTATATTTTATGACTGCGTCATCCTTTTGACCTCAGGTTTGCACTCTTGTGTTTTACAAATAAAAATCTTTAAAATGAGGAATAACTTGAGGTAGGCTTACATTTAAAATGTTTAAGAGTTCCTCCATCGGCCATCACCTGGTTATGCGAAAAACAATAAAAATATGTCTAAATGTTTGGTATACGAATATGTACCTAACTGCAAAGTTTCATTAGATTTCTTTCAATGGCTTTGAAATTAATAAATATATTCCAGACTTTTGCCCAATCCTGTATATGTTCTTTTATAAGCCTTAACTGCATATTTGCGTTGTGTGTTTTACAGCACAGAGTACACACAAATATTATGACTCGGTCAGACAAACAAACCCGTTACAGTAGCCTCAGGTGCACAGCTGTTACTGCTCTTTGAAGGCTGCCACGAGACTTTCACAAATATTGCAATGGGCAACAACTGTTTACCTAATTAATTGTGTTTAACATTTACGCGGTCAATGAGTCATAGGGAGTTCACTCTCCATCGCATTTAACACACGATCCTTTGTAAACAAATAATATTATTTTCACTTTAGTACTTAGTATTAGTTTTTGTCTACTAACTTCAGTGTGTTTAAGTAAATGTCAGGACAAGCCGGTGTAGGGGTCAGACACCTTGGAGCCGTTCTCCATAAAACCAATGTTGAACTGTTGTGCCGATATTTTACTTATTTTTCAATAAAATGCTGTTGTATTTTTAATTTAGTATGTAGTTTAGTATGTAGTTTTGTATGTAGTTTAGTATGTAGTTTAGTATGTAGTTAAGTATGTAGTTTAGTATGTAGTTAAGTATGTAGTTTAGTATGTAGTTTAGTATATAGTTTAGTATGTAGTTAAGTGATTAACGTCGATTACTTCGCGTATTTTAATTTTTATAATAATATTTGTAATACATGTACTTAACGTTGTTCTAATATAAAATTATTGAAATAAAACTCCAGCAAATTACAAATACTACTAAGCTTTATTCAAGCATTTATTAAATAATTTGTCAAATTTTAATTTGTCAAATACTGCTAAAAACAAATGATTCATTGAGCTTACATTGGAGCTACAGTTATGTCATTGGTTTATTTAAAAAATGTTAACATTGGTCTTATGTTTCTTGCTGGTTGAAAGTTACCAGAATGGTTTATCATTCCAACCACCCTCAAGTGTGAAGGACCCTTACTAGTTATTACTATGACATGAGGACGGAAGACGTTTGGGTACAACCTATCACATTGTGGGTTTTTAGATACAATATGAATGTAAATCTCCAACAGATCATAATCACGAATAATATATCACCAACAAACAATTATCAAACCATATCTTAGCAAAAGCAACGGCGTTAGGTTCTCAATATAGGTACAGGTGTGTACTGCGTGAAATGCGTCAATCGTAAACAGGCGCTGCAGAGAACGAAACGTGTCCTGGTCCTGATTTTTTGCAGCAGAAACAATTTTCTTGGTGTTTCTTACGTTTCGTTTATTAATGTTTTTAATTGAATAAAGGTCAAATTTAAGTAAGTTGGGTATACTATTTAACCTACATTAATATATTTTTTGTAATGGATGCCCGTTTAGAAAAATAAATACATTTTTGTAACTGTTTAATGATTGACATAATTTTAACTAGAAAAATATATATTATACAATATCCTATCACCGTTTTATTATTCTCTTTAGGTTAGATGTGGGGTATTTACTGTAATTTTAATAATGACACAGCGAAACGAAATGTTGATACATTTTTGTGATATAAACATACATCATGCAGATAAAATTCATGTATTATTAACATGGGCCAGGTGACGTTATGATTGAGTATTAATGAACTCTTTAGAAGGCAGTAGGGTGCATTGGGCAGCTTTCTTCACCAAGTGGGTCCGCGGGCAAACAGGGGTCCAAAAGTGGCAACACGTCATGTTTCTCCCAACTAAAAATAAAGTTCTTCCATATGATCAATTTATTTTTATAAACTTTAAAAATTGAAAATCTTTTGTTTGTATGTGTTATAAATATTTTAGAATTAAAAATAATATTGTTTTAGACAAATTATATAACATCAATTTGTAACTAAATATTGTTATTGAATTAATATTTGTTTTTAAATTATTTGCTATGAACTTTTTTGTAAAATTTTTGAGTAACAATGTAAAATCATACATACCTAGTTCCTTAATTTAGTGTAAAAATATTTCATTTATATAAAAAAATCTTAAATATATCTTGAAAATGAACAATTAAGATACATTTAAAATTTTAAATGCTACACTTCTCTATTTTGAATACTACAACAAAAGGATAATTTTCTCATCTGATTTCTTAAATACAGTCGTAAAATTAAATTTAGTAATAATCAAAAATGATGAAACACAAGCGACGAGTGAAAATGTAAGTATTAAAATTTATTTCTAATTAAAAGTGTAAGTCTAGTATATAAAAATATGTGCCGTAAATTGGTACAATGTGAGAGTTAGACCAAGACATTAATAAAAATATGTGCCGTAAATTGGTACAATGTGAGAGTTATAGACCAAGACATTAATAAAAAGAGGTTGTGTACATTGGTAAAATGCGATAACTAGGTCAAGACACCAATAAAATGAAGTGTCGTAAATTTGTACAACGCTAGGGTTAGAGCAAGACACAAAAAGAATTTAGAGCAAGTCACAAAAAAATATATTCTTTTTCATGTAACCAATATTGTTCATTCTACCGATGTTACAGTAGTCCCACAGTACCAGACCGTACTTTCGAGGAAAAAGCTTTTTGAAGCTGTAATTTGTTATTTATTGCAGTGTTTCAAATGGACAAGCCAAATGATTCCCTTCGCATTAAGAAACTAAAATTGTTTTCGTAATTCCTTTAAAGTTATTAAACAATTATTAATTGTTATTAAATAAAAAAAATAAATAAATAACCCAATTACTAATATTACACTAATGGTTAATATTTTACATAGATCATTTAAACTGGAATATTTAGAAAGGGCTTTTTTGTATCTTATTATTTTTCGACTTTAAATACTCCTGGCAATTAGCTGATTTGGAGTGCTATGTTATGACCAGTATTCTTAGACTGACTGGGTCTTCAGCTGATGGCTACCATCAAATTGCTTAAATTAATTCTCAGATTGTGTGATAGAGAGGGACTGGGTAACGTCTTGAGAGAAAACATAGTTTAAGCAAACTGGAAATTATTACCATTTTTGATTCCAGATAGAACATTCAGTATTAATGGTCACTGTGGAGAAAGCTACTTTCTTTTCATAGCCAACTTTAAATTAATTCCAGAGAACATTAATTTATATAATTTACTTTCTAAATTGCAGGTAAGTTGTTACAAGCCTTTGTTAAATCTAGATCTATAGTCACATTGTAAATGCTTAGATTTACACTCTAGCCATGAAATACAACTCTATCTATCACACACACGGCCACATCACACACAAGGCCATGTTTACTGATTTTATGATGGTATTGATGCCATCTTTACTGGTGGTTAAAGACGTTTGCTAGGGTATATTTACGAAGAAGACGTTTCTATGGAAACTTAATGAATTGAAGTGATCAGTGACAACCGAATATACAATTTAACTTTGTTATCTTGACAATAAATGTTTTCATCGGCCACAATGAATATTACCGCTCAATTTGTTACACTAGTTCATTTATTCTTAGGCCATATTTTCTTTTAAACTAATAATATTTATGCCTGTATTTTTATTTTTCCATAATTATTTTTACAACATATGGTAAAGAATTTGTTTTTACTAAAAGAAAATTCTAATATCCAATGATAACTAATTTATAATTAATTATTCGTATATTACATAAACCCTATTATTCGCCAGCTAATTGCAATTATTTTGCGCAATTTCAATAAATCATCGCTTAAGGGAGGATCTAAACTATTTAACAGGGAGGGAGGATGGTGCCCCTAGGCCCTCAATAAATGGCATTCAAACAAAAACGCCATATCTGTTTTGAATTAATGGACAAATTTCTCGTACAACATTTATCACGAACATTTTATCTGAATGTTCGATACAATGGAATGGTTTGAAATGTTTTCGTGCAACAGTTTTATAGCCTACTGGATAGCAATTATAAATGTTTCATTACTTTACAAATATTTATTTAATTAAACTTTAAATAAAAATCCTCTTCATTTATTTTATAGTGTATATAATGCAATAAAACATTTGTATCTATGTCTATTTTTCCTATATGTATCTTTGTTGGTCTAACCTAACCAAAAGATGGTTCTTTTGTATCTTATTATTTTTCGACTTTAAATACTCCTGGCAATTAGCTGATTTGGGGTGCTAGGTTATGACCAGTATTCTTAGACTGACTGGGTCTTCAGCTGATGGCTACCATCAAATTGCTAAATTTATTCTCAGACTGTGTGATAGAGAGGGACTGAGTAACGTCTTGAGAGAAACATAGTTTAAGCTTAACAAACAAACTGGAAATTATTACCGTTTTGGATTCCAGATAGAACATTCATTATTAATGACCACTGCGGAGAAAGTTAATCATTACAACCTAAAAATCTTTAAATTTGATCATTTTACAGTTGAAAAGGTATATGAGAACATAAACAAGATTAAAACTAGTTCAACTTATGATATTTACAATGTGAATGCTAAACTCTTAAAATTAGCTTCTGTTCATATAGCTTGTTGATATACTTACATGCTTATTTAATAAATGTATTGACTTAGGTATATATCTAAGTACATTTAAACAAGTAAAATTTATTCCTATCTATAAAAATGGAGAGGTCACGTACAAAAATTACAGGCTTATCTCTATTGTTCTAGCTATTTAAAAAAAATTTGAATAGCTACTATTTGAAAAAATTTACATTTATTTTGAAGATAATAATCTATTTACTGAAAAACAATACGGCTTTAGAAAAAAAACACTGTACAATTGATGCTGTTCAAAGATAACTTCTAACTGCATTCAAATTATTGAAAGTGGGAAAGTTGTTTGCTTAAAGATTTTTGATTGTTCAAAAGCATTTGATAGTATGTATAAACCATGAAATTCTTCCTCAAAAGTTAAATTACTATAGATTTGATAGTAATTCACTTAAATTAACGAAATCATACTTGGAACATAGATTTCAATTCGTATAAATTAATGGTAAACTTTCAGAAGGTAAAGAAATTAAATATGGTGTACCACAAGGATCTCCTTTAGGTTCATTACTTTTTAATATTTACATAAACTATATTCCAAAAAATATGAACTCCACAAATATTAAATGTTTCTTATATGCTGACGATGTTGGATTGGTATTTACATCAAATAGTTATGACAAATTAGAAGAAGTGATTTCTTTTACTACAAAGAATTTATCAATTGGTGTAGTGCTAATAAATTAATTCTCAATCTAAACAAAACACATGATATACATTTTACCTACTCAAATAAATTAAGACTGGACCTTAAAATAAATCCAATAAATTTTTTTAGGAATTATCCTTGATCATAAGATATCTTGGAATAATCATGTGGATTATACGATAAAAAATCTGAACAAAGGTATCTACTGTTTAAGAAGACTAAAGTACAATGAGAGTGAAGATATACTAATACAAATTTATTATGCGCATATTCATAGCATATTGAGTTATGTAATAATATTATAGGGACAGTCTTAAAATTCAGTTAAGTTATTTAAAATTCAAAAAAGAGCAATTCAACTAATTTGTGGAACACTTTTTAAAACTTCATGCAGACATCTATTAAAAAAACTAAAAATAATGAGTCTTTCTTCACTATTCATTTACAAAAGCTTATTATACACCAAAAAAAACTTACATAAATTTTCTCAGAACAAAAATATACATAAGTACGACACAAGAAATGCGAATCAACTGAAAATTAAACAATGTAAATACTCAACATCTCAAAAAATCATGAATTTATGATTTTGAATTGTATAATAAATTACCTTATAAATTAAGAAGTCTGGAAATGAAACAATTTAAAAAAATTATATGCAAATTAGAAAAGTGTTTATACAACAATGAAGATTTTTTTTAATTAAACTATAATTTATATGTAGATTTAAATCAATTGTTATTATATTTATTATATTATATATTGTAATACTTCATTTGAGGTTTGATGCAATAAAAATTATTATTATTATAAATATCAAATTCAATTCAATATGTTTAGTAAGAAACAAAAATAGAAACAAAATTTATTAACCTCAAACATAGACTTCCGATAAACCTTTACAATATGATGCTGACAATAAATACATATGTTTCTATCAACAACTGTTTTCTCATTGTTTGACAATGGTTGTAGACCATTCTATGTTAATATGCAATCTGACTCTAAGAGGGATAGGTATGAAAGGGGGAGATGAGTGAACAATTACAAAAGTCAATTTTGGAGATTATTTGATACTTTACTCTTTCTTGTATTTTAACTTAACCTAAACTAATTAAACCAATCCAAAAATAACCTAACCTAACTTAGGGGAACGGAAATCAAAATTCTTGACTCTCTTCGCAACTTTTTAGCTGAAACCATTGAATTGAACAATTGCCTACTTAACATCTTACTAGTGTGTGCCAGCGGATGAATGTAATTCTGTCAAATGTACATAACCTAACATTACATTTATCTAAAGTTAAACTCGTTTAGTGAACGAATGCGTAGTCTACCAGCTCGTATGAAATGTTGAGTGCTCTCTCAACCATATATTCAGCTTACACCCCTCCCGACCTGACTCGTTCGAAACGTGCTAAAGGGCAGCCTTTCAAACAAAGGAGGGTCGACGTTTCCAGTGTTGTTCGTTGTTTAGTAATGATTGTACCAATAGACCAACAATCGCCGAGTCCCTACAGTTCTGTTCTCGACGAAGCTTCACAAATTATTTTTGATATTTCATCACGTCCAACGTTCAAAATGACCGATTTTTTGCCTCTATTTTACTTTTATCACTTATGTAAAAGATTGGAATTTGGAAAAAAATTTTAATAATTCAACTCCTAAAATGAATTGCAGAGTTCACTAAAAGGTTAAATGTTGTTGAGCACTTTTTAGTCCTCATCCTCACGTAAAAAAGTCATGTTTAATTTTGTAAATTATTATCACCATTATAATTTTATAATTGATAGTTATTATTAATTTTTTTAACAATTCGAATTCTTCATGGTAAACTCAAAGTGTGTTTTTTTTCAAGTCGTGAAAGATTGTTTTTATGAACAACACGGAAATTCATCAAAGCTATTTTAATAAAAAGTAGCTTAGACTAATTGCATTTTATTATGAATTTGCGTCAGAGATATATTCCGTGACAACACAGATGTAGAGCTAATATTTGCAGTCAAACTCACCTTGTAGTAGCAAATTATTCAACACTCAATTTTCTGTATTTAAATTCATCATTTGTATCCCTGGAACTGAAGGATTAAAAATAAATTGGTAGTACAGAACCTAAAAAATAGATCCAATTTTGATAAATTTCCACTACATGTCTCAGAGTTAATATTCCATCTTTTTTTAGTAAAATAGCTTATTTAATTTGTTTAAACTTAAAGATTGAATATTTACTCTGAAACATGAAGTAAAAACTCATCAGCATTGATCTATTTGACAGATATTGTACCAGTTCATGTCTTACTGTACTTCTTAGGGGTGAATTATACTATACATGACTTATTATAATATCATTTATACTTAATTGACAATAAAGAATGAGTGATCGGTTATGACAGCTGTTCTACGTCATAAACTAATGTCAGACGTGGGGTAGAAAAATCAATTGACGCGTAATGCCCTTCATTTGAAAAATAAATTCTTGTTTCGTAGCCTGATAAGAAGCATTTTATGAAGTCGTCGTGTACGGTTTGATTTTCTGTTAAAGAAATGTTCTGCCCACTCACCTAGTTTAGATTAACTCAATACCAGAAGCCGCCAATACGTAAAATGCACGAATAGCATATAGCTATGAATAGAACAAAACAACTTGTCAAAATAAAAATAAATATGAAAATATTAGGGAAATGGAAATATTTACTAGTTAAATGAAAAATAATTACCCTAATATAGGCTAAAAATGTATTGTTACTCCAACCAATTCGTTTACTCGTGCTGGTCAAAAACGGCAACTTCTCTCACGGTACAACAATGGTCACCAACAATTCTATCAGATTAAACAGAGTAAAATAGGTTTGACTATAAACTAATAGATAAAAGATGCAAATAGAATTGAAACAGTAAATTTAAACTAAATATAAAATAAAATACCAACAGTGAACCATTTTTAATGTTTAATAAACTACTTAACTAGCTAAAAATAGAAGTAAATGTTTGGAGTAAATATGGTTTTTAATCATAACTATTGTTGGTGTCCTTTATGGGCTGTTTTTTATATTTGTTCTAATCCTCGAGGGAAGGTGGGGTCTTTGCCTTCAAAGTCAGTCGCAACCGAGTAGCTAAACAGACCGCTCGTCCGATTCATTGACATTTAACAAGAGATTACACACAGGAATCTACATTTTACATTGTTACATTTACATAGTTCATCAATAAACAGTTTTATTTTTAAATTTAGATCAATGCTTCATTTTAAATTTTCACCCTTTCCAGTGTTTTATTAATTAATACCAGTGCGTCCCAGGATATCCGGGCATGGAGACGATTCAACTATACAATATTATGTTAATACCATTAAAATGTTTCATTACATATCAGCACAGACAGTAATGATGTTAAGTCATGTTAATAGATAAGGTCAATAAGTAAATTGATGTATTGAGGGAGAAAACTCCCCCCGAGCCACGACTCCCCCTCATTTCAGTAATTGACCCTTTAGCAAAATGAGTCAAGGGCCGGAAAGGCTTCAAGGCTTCACTCATATCTTTAAAAGATACATAATTTGGATGAATACAATTTCCTATCGGACGTCAATAAGCTATTAGGTAAACCTTCGTTTGATGATCATCCGACTCGTTGCCAGTTGACGCGCACAAGTAACATCGGGTTCTGGCAAGTAATGACTCGCGTAACTGTTGAGTCGGTGGCCTGAATGGATAGAGCCGTTGTATTTAGCTAAATTTGCACTTAGCCAAATTTCGTCTGACAAAATAACATTAATCTAATGCGCGTTATGCATTTTCCTTGTAGTATAATACAAGAAATGTATTTGGCCACGACTGAAGATAACAGCTCTAGGAGGGTAGTAACAGAGCTATGCGCGAAGACAGGAGCATGAATAGGCAACACCGGATCCGAACCTTCCCAAAGATTGCCCAACCTGATCCACCAAATTGTTCTTAATTATATTATATAGATCTCATTTATTATATATCATGGAAAACTCGTGAATGTTGATAAAAGTTACTAAATCAACTAGATAGAAAATGTTTGTTCTTTTCAATTCTTTTCATTAATGTCTTAGTTTGACAAATTAAGGACAATGAAAAGAAAACTCCTTTAGCTTTATCCCAAACTCAAACTAATTTTCTATAGCAATAACTAACCAAATAACATTGGTGTTCAGATATTTGTAATGAAAGAAAGGCTTCTATCAACATTGCCTTACTCTTATCTGATGCGATAACTAAATGGCATACCTCATTGTTTTCTTATTACTACCTCTCTACTAAACGCACGCCGATGTGTGCTCAAGTTTTCGGTAGGTTAAGTTAGTTTATGTTAGGTATTTAACTACTACTTTCCATTAATATATTTCCATAAACAAAGTTTTAGTTTGAGTTGAAGCTAAACAAATTTGACCAAACAAACCAAACAAAAAAGTAAATATAAACTGTGAGTAATACGGACGGAACACCGCGCTTACAGAACACAAGAAGTGTCGTTAGATACGGACGGAATACCGCGCTTACAGAACACAAGAAGTGTCGTTAGATACAGACGGAACACCGCGCTTACAGACCACAAGAAGTGTCGTTAGATACGGACGGAATACCGCGCTTACAGACCAAAGGAAGAGTTATTAGATACGGACGGAACACCACGCTTACAGAACACAAGAAGTGTCGTTAGATACGGACGGAACACCGCGCTTACAGAACACAAGAAGTGTCGTTAGATACAGACGGAACGCCGCGCTTACAGACCTCAAGAAGAATTATTAGATACGGACGGAACACCGCGCTTACAGAACACAAGAAGTGTCGTTAGATACGGACGGAACACCGCCCTTACAGACCTCAAGAAGAATTATTAGATACGGACGGAACACCACACTTACAGAACAAAGAAGTGTCGTTAGGTACGGATGGCCGTAAACCAGGTCCTGTTTTGGCTGTAACTTTACTACAGATTGTAACGCCGGTGACTCACCGTGTAACACAAGAAGTGTCGTTAGATACAGACGGCCGTAAACCAGGCCCTGTTGAGGCTGTAACTTTACTACAGATTGTAACGCCTGTGACTCACCGCGTAACACAAGAAGTGTCTTTAGATACAGACGGCCGTAAACCAGGTCCTGTTTTGGCTGTAACTTTACTACAGATTGTAACGCCGGTGACTCACCGCGTAGCACAAGAAGGGCCGTTAGATACAGACGGCCGTAAAGCAGGCCCTGTTGAGGCTGTAACTTTACTACAGATTGTAACGCCGGTGACTCACCGCGTAGCACAAGAAGTGTCGTTAAATACAGACGGCCGTAAACCAGGTCCTATTTTGGCTGTAACTTTACTACAGATTGTAACGCCGGTGACTCACCGCGTAGCACAAGAAGTGTCGTTAAATACAGACGGCCGTAAACCAGGTCCTGTTTTGGCTGTAACTTTACTACAGATTGTAACGCCGGTGACTCACCGCGTAGCACAAGAAGTGTCGTTAAATACAGACGGCCGTAAACCAGGTCCTGTTTTGGCTGTAACTTTACTACAGAATGTAACGCCAGTGACTCACCGCGTAGCACAAGAAGGGCCGTTAGATTCAGACGGCCGTAAACCAGGCCCTGTTGAGGCTGTAACTGTTACTAACTAGTAATAGGTCTTATGGTCATTACGAACAAAAGTATAACTGTTCATTGGTGACAGATTTCATTAATTTGAGAAATTATTAATGTTAATATATTTTTCAAATTTTTACTTAGTTTATCTTTGTAACTTGTTTACTAATATT
>JAQJVL010009727.1:0-14987 GCA_035578905.1 Stictocephala bisonia | reverse complement strand
AAAGAGTTCGGTATACCAATGATAAAATAATGTATACTATACAGCTCCCGGTGAGAAAAAATGGATTTAATTTAAATTGACAAATTTACTTCAGATGTCTCAATTTGTCGTAATCTCTGTTGTAACATATAATTTAGGCATAACGAATGATAAATAGTATGGGTATTTTTATGGCACTAATGAGAACCCTTATTAGTAAAACATCATTGGTGCTGTATGAGTTTTTACCAATAACGGTGTAGTTTGGAAAAAAGGTAATACAAACAGATAATTTATTGACATATATAATGAAGTTTTCCTCATCATACGTGGTATTAATGAAATGGCCAATAACAACATTTCGTTTGTTTATCTTCAATATATATTATGTATTTAGCTCCTAAAGAAAATGGTGTAAGAATATGCACGTTTGTAAAATTTGAATGGAGCTTGACACAATATCCATCATTTGACTGTGGAAAAGGTATCCAAACAGTAGTTGAAAAAATCATATTTTGCCTTTCGCATATATTTTTTTGAATATACCGTATTCACAGAGTTGCTGAGGCTATTTCAGAGTGTTTAAGATTGTTGCACTTATTTTTGTGACGTTGGATCAATTTTTATATCTATTTACATTATAAAAATTACCTTTACAATTCTATACGTACAATTGGTAGATTTTTGAAAATTTATAATGTTCACATTATCTCCAATCCAATACTGACAATATTAAAGATATTTCACCATGTTGAGTTAAAAAAGAAAAGTCGCCATAAAAATTCAAAGTATTAAACAGTTTTATGTTTGCGTACCATTTAACCTTATTTTCGTATGTCATTTCTACCAACTCCAAATAATAAATTGTAATTACGTTGTAGCTATGACCCACTAATCTACTTTATGAATCTAACTAAACTATCTCCTAATTTTGTTATTTACTGGTGAAATCAAGTTAATTATTCACAGTACAGGCTAAATATTACTTTCTGAGAAAGTTGTGTCCTCTTTTGTAGCTATGATTTCAAAGGAGATTAAATTTAACTAGAAGTCATGTTTATTTCAATTCTCTTAAATAAATTATTCCTAAATATAGTGTTTTTAATAACCAACATTTACATCAAAAACAGTTTTTCTTTGTAGGAGTTAAAAATTTCAAGAAAGTTATAATGACAATTTTTATCATATATTCCTTTTTTTAGTAATTCACGTTACAATTTAGGTGATTCTGTAACATACAAAATGTAACATATATTTGTCATTGGTTTAATGTTTTACCTTAACACAGATCAACGTTATATTTAGCTTTATCCTACTGTTTGTGACATGCCATTAACAGATCTTATTATTGCTCACAATCATTTCCCTTTTTTCTACCAAATTATTTACGAATATAACGGAAACAATAGTATGCTCGTTTTTAATCTAATTGTTTTAAAGTATTAATCCTCAAAACATTTATTTCATTTAAGGATGTAGCAAGAATAACGACCTAGAACAAGTACCTTTGTTTTCTAGGTTAAGAGAAAGGAATGGTTGTTGTCTTTAAATTCTGAGATAAAGCAATTCAGTCTAATTAAGTTTAATTATTTTTGTAAACGGGTTCCCAACGATAATTAATTTTGCTCTAAGAGTTCTGCTACCCTACCTAAGATATATATGTGAGAGTCCCTACCCTTATTCTCGTTTTCTATGTGTTCACATCAAGCATGAATAATTAACCATGGATATTCTATTTACTGCTTTTATTCATTTTCAGACATACATTATCTGAAAATTTGTATTTCCCCACCTACTATTTACTAAGTTTAGAGTTCCTTAACTTAGAGTGGGTCTAGCAAATAAAATTGACCCACTTTTATTTTATTTAATTTTGTTTCGTTGTATAATTTATATTGTAATGCACCCTTAAATACTATGCCTATACTATCTGTTCTTTAACAATATTAATGAGTTTTCAGTAATTATGTAAAAGGAGGGCCTGGTCGATTTTGGCTGAAGATTTTTGCATAGTAGATATATAACTAAGGAACAAGAATATGATAAGTTTTTCACCAGAAAAGCCGGAACAATTACGAAAAATATGACAATCGCAAAAATATTTATTTTCATAAATAAAGCGAAGTTGGTGCTGAAATTAAGTGGACTTTCGTCCTGACTACGAATATAGCAAGGGTTTTAAAATCGAACCATTACTAAGCATGGCGGAAACGTTCCAGTTTGAGCAAGGTTACGTTATGATAGGATGAGGTTTTGTTGGGTATTAAAAGGTTAGTGTAGGTATGGTTACGTTATGATAGGATGAGGTTTTGTTGGGTATTAAAAGGTTAGTGTAGTTATGGTTACGTTATGATAGGATGAGGTTTTGTTGGGTATTAAAAGGTTAGTGTAGGTTTGGTTACGTTATGATAGGATGAGGTTTTGTTGGGTATTAAAAGGTTAGTGTAGGTTTGGTTACGTTATGATAAGATGAGGTTTTGTTGGGTATTAAAAGGTTAGTGTAGTTATGGTTACGTTATGATAGGATGAGGTTTTGTTGGGTATTAAAAGGTTAGTGTAGGTTTTGTTACGTTATGATAAGATGAGGTTTTGTTGGGTATTAAAAGGTTAGTGTAGTTATGGTTACGTTATGATAGGATGAGGTTTTGTTGGGTATTAAAAGGTTAGTGTAGGTTTGGTTACGTTATGATAAGATGAGGTTTTGTTGGGTATTAAAAGGTTAGTGTAGTTATGGTTACGTTATGATAGGATGAGGTTCTGTTGGGTATTAAAAGGTTAGTGTAGGTTTTGTTACGTTATGATAAGATGAGGTTTTGTTGGGTATTAAAAGGTTAGTGTAGTTATGGTTACGTTATGATAGGATGAGGTTTTGTTGGGTATTAAAAGGTTAGTGTAGGTTTGGTTACGTTATGATAAGATGAGGTTTTGTTGGGTATTAAAAGGTTAGTGTAGTTATGGGTTACGTTATGATAGGATGAGGTTCTGTTGGGTATTAAAAGGTTAGTGTAGGTTTGGTTACGTTATGATAGGATGAGGTTTTGTTGGGTATTAAAAGGTTAGTGTAGGTTTGGTTACGTTATGATAAGATGAGGTTTTGTTGGGTATTAAAAGGTTAGTGTAGTTATGGTTACGTTATGATAGGATGAGGTTCTGTTGGGTATTAAAAGGTTAGTGTAGGTTTGGTTACGTTATGATAGGATGAGGTTCTGTTGGGTATTAAAAGGTTAGTGTAGGTATGGTTACGTTGTGATAAGATGAGGTTTTGTTGGGTATTAAAAGGTTAGTGTAGTTATGGTTACGTTATGATAGGATGAGGTTTTGTTGGGTATTAAAAGGTTAGTGTAGGTTTGGTTACGTTAGGCTTGGTAATGTTATGTTAGGTGTGGTTAGGTTGTTGAAGGTTTAGATAGGTTTGGTTAGGTTATGATAATACCAACTTCCAACTATCTTTATCATTATAGTAATCTTTTTTATTTTTATACCGGGATACCACCCAATTGTTGAACGGAAACTAAAACTCCGGTAATGGAGTTGGGAAGCAATTGGTGAATTTAATGATAAAGAAAGTACTTTGGATCTTTTAGTGAGTTAAACGTAGTAAAATTTGTATTTAGGTAAAAAATGTTAGTCGTCGCAAAAGTATAATTAAATAGAGTTGTTTACAAAATTATAGGCAAAATTGTGTATTAAAGAACTAAGACGTCATAATTTAAATTCTTCCTTCTTAACAACAATAACATGAAGCACTTTATTCAAATCATGTGTTTAAATTCATATAAAAACACTATAAGTCAAACAAGATTCCCTATTGTTTTTTTTTTATTTAATTTGTTAATTTCGAAACGTCTATCCGTTAGTGAAACGTATTTAATCACTTAGTAAATTAACATAATTGTTTCTCCAAACCATCATGTTTCGATTTTTTAGCTCATTAATAGACGATTTATCATCAATAGTCGTAAATTGTATTGATTAAGACCTCAATTTAAAATCTCGGTACAAGTGGAATTTTGATAGTAGACAATAAGTAATGAAGCGAGGCTCACTTTTCTGGCCTCTGATTGGTCGAGAGCGGTCACGTGACTTGTCCAAGATGGCGGCGCAGTGGTACCAACCTCCCCCCTCCCTCCCAAAAATTTCCCTCAAATTCCTAAATTTCCCTCCAAATTCCCACATCATACTATATAAAATTCGCTGTTAACCTAACTTTTTCCGTGTTATACTATATAAAATTCAATGTTTACCTTGTTATACTATATAAAATACACTAACTTTTTTCGTGTTATACTATATAAAATTCACTGTTAACCTTGTTATACTATATAAAATACACTCCTATCCTTTTCCCCGTTATACTATATAAAATGTAAAAAGATGGCGGTCTTTACACTATAATAAATACACTTTTAAACTTCGATTATTACCGTCGGCTACCTTCGTACGCTCTTAGCCTACGATATACGCGTCGTCTGCTGGTCGGGCGCGCATGCGCGTTGTTACTCTAATCATATATACACTATAACAAATGCAATATTTCGTATATACACTATAACAAATGCATTATGGCTGACCCGATCGCAACGCTCCTAGCGGCAACATCGATCGCAGCGGACCTGGTGGCAAAACTTAGCGCATCCTTTCGGAAACATGGCACCTTCGGAAGGGAAGTCCCCGTGGGAAAATTCCCTCCCTCAAATTCAATCGTTATACTATAAAAAATGCAAAAGATGACGACCATTTACATATGTACTATATAAAATGCTTTCGTGTACTTACGGCGACTGTCGGCTACCTTCGTACGCTATTCACCTGTCGGCTACTGGTCTGACGCGCATGTGCGAGGAACTTTTTGGGCCGGGTTTTGGACAAGCGCGTTAGGGGTAAACCACTCAAACAGCGGCTGGGGGGAAACTCGGGAATAGGACCCCCGGACCCCGGGGACGGGTTTTTCCCCTTGGGGGGCATGCCCAATTTTTGGGGCCGGGCGCTCAAACTCCCCCCCTACCTACCACAAGAAATCTTTCCCACACGTACTGTTGGGCCTCCCCCTATTTAAAAAAAATTTTAAATTTAATTTTTCTAATTTTTAATAAATACACTTTTAAAACCGGGGCGCTTTTAAACCTTTAAACCCCTTTTTAAATTTAAAAATATATTTTTTAAAAAACGAAGACCCCTTAACCCCCCAATACATTTTTTAATTTAAAATTTTATATTTTTTAAAAGGGAGGGCCCCGCAAACCTGAAAATACACTTTTTTTAGTTAATTATTTATAAAAAAATTTAAGGGACAATTTTTTTATTTTTATCTGTTTATAATTTTTTTAATACACTTTTGGGGGCCTACCAATTTAATAATTTTTTTTAATTTTTTTTCAACTTTTTAAAAAAATTTCACTGTTAAACCCCTTGGTTTTCTTTTTAAAAACATGCGCTCTTCCCTGGGAAAGGCCCTCTTTGCCTCCCCCATCTTGGGACTTTTCCAAACCCAAATTATTTTAACTGTATTTTACAAAGGGGGCTCCAACGGGGCCCCGGGGGGGGCTTTATAAAACCCCGGTTCCTTTAAAGGGGCCCACAACCCTTCACATTAGTAAAATTTTGTTTTCTTTCTTTTAACTACCCATTCATGTACTAAAAACAATTTCCTATTTTAAACCCACTTTTGCGTTTTGGTACATGTTACCTAGGTTACATTACTTACTTTCAGTCACTTTTATTAAAAATTTCCTGTAGACCCCCCCTTACCTCCCCTTCCCTTCCCACTTTCCCTATCCAAAACCCTCATCATTCCCCCTCATAACAAAATCTAGCACACCGCCCCCACTTCCTTTCCTAAAAAATTTCCCTTCCTTTTGTACTTTTGCGACACCAAGGACTAATTCCCCCTAAAAATTTCACAAACCGTATCTCACTTACTCCCTTTCTGTTTGGGTTGCAGGGGCACCCCAATGGGTTTCTCGGGGCATTTTTCTTATCGAAAACCACTTCCCCATTACCACAAGAAAAATTTTTTTACATCCCGTACGTTGTCTTTTATTTTGAAACAATCTTTTTTAAAAATAATATCGGAAAACTTAATTAAAATTGTATATACCCTTTGATAAATTTTTTTTAAAAACAGTAACCCCCCCACGGATCCCCCTAAAATAAAAAAATCACCCATAACTCAAACCCTTTAAACTTTTAAACAGAAAACCTAAAACCATACACTTTCAAAAATAAAAAAATTTAATTTTAAAAAACTTTAAAAATTGGGAAACCATTAAAAAATGTTCGAGGGTTCTTTTTTTTAAAAAATTAAAGTAGTCAGTTTCCCCCTTTTCAAGAATAACTCTACATAGGGCCCTTGACCTATAAATTTAACTATATTTCCAATAATACCTTTAAAAAGCAAAAATGTCAAGAGCCATCCTAAAATTTATCCCACCGAAATTTTTGTATTTTAACCAAAACCCAAACCTTACAAATAACCCAAATTTTTATATCCACAAACATATGATAAATTAAGTGTTTTAATCTCAAACACAAGGTATTCCTCACCAAATTTATATTCCCCCCTTGTATTATTCTCTAAACATTTTTTTACTGTATTTGAGACGTTAATTTGTAGAGGTAAAGGGGGCTTCAATGGGGTAGAAAGAACCCAGGGAAGTCTTTGTTTTCTAAACAAAAGGGTGCTGGGCCCTTTGATATATTTTTCTAATTTTCAACACAACAGTCAGGAAACTAAGACAAAGGAAACCCAAACCACCCTAGTAAATTTAAAAAATTTTTTTCAAAAAAAACTGTCAGTTTTAAAAAAAAATTCCTAACAAAGAGTAAAATTTCTGTCCAAAAGTAAGGGAAAAAAAATTTAAAAAAAACATACAAATTTTTTAGAAAAACCTTTTCATAAAACTATAATTGTTGGGAAAAAGTCCCCAGATCAAGCAAGAACTTTCCCAACCCCAAGGGAGTCCCCCAACCACTTAAAATTTAGTTAAAATGTCCATTTAAATAGGGATATTTGTGTACAAAATAAGGGAATAATTTTCCCCAAAAGCATTAAAATTCAGGGGGTCATAAAAAACCCATAAATTTTTCCCAAAACATTTAAAAAATTTCCCTTTAAAAAAAAATCTTATGGAACCCTTTTTTAAAAATTTGTTTGAGGGTGAAAACAACCCTACAAAAAATGATGTAAACACTTGTAATTAATTTTTCCTTTACAATAGAAATTTTTTAGCTACAAACAGGGTTTGGGAAAGTGTAAGTACCAAAAGGGGGAAAAAAAAAAATTTTTTTTATAAAGTTCACATTTTAACTTTATTTTAACAAAAAACCCGGTGCTATTGAAATTTTTTGCATATTTAAAAAAAAAAACGAAAAGTCAGTTTTAAAAAGTGGGGCTATTGGGAGAAACTTTGGTAATTTAAAAGAAAAAAAGGTTTTTGGTTTTTTTTGACTTAATATTTCTCGATCCGAAAATGTATTTTTACACCACTCCCAAAGGCCCAAAAAACATGGGAACCTACTTTCTGAACACACTGGGGGGCCCCCTTACAGATCAAACCCCCCTATCCCTTTTCCAAAAACCTTTGTTTTTTCACCCCCTATTCTATTTAAAAATTTAAATGGCAGGAGGGGGGTTTTTTAGGGGGCCCCCCTTTGCCCCTTATAAAAATAACCCTAAATAGTTTTTTCATTTAATTTCCATCCAACCTACATATACAAAAATACCTACCAAAAAAACCATGGGCCCTAAAATCCAAGATAAGACCTCCTAAACCCCATTACCCAATCACAGTTCTCTTTATAACCCCTACTTTTTCCCCAAAAACATTTGAACACAAATACTCCCCCCACCTACTTAAAAAACCCGCAATTCTTGATAGTTCAACCAAAATAATCAATAAAAAGAGACCTTAAAAACAACACATTGACATTGACCAAAACCCTTTATAAAAACACACAAATTTTAAATTTTAGACCACAACCTTTCCCCAAACCATGAGAAATATTGAAAGATCACATAATTAAAATACAACACACCCCAACCCCCAAAACACACCACACACACCCCCACACAAAAACACCCACACACACAACACACACACACACACACCACACACACACACACACACACAAAACAACACCCACACAAAACACACACACACACACACACACACACACACACACACACACACACAAAACACACACACACACACACAAAACACACACACACACAAAAAAACCCCAACACACACACACACACCCCAAAACAAACCCCAAAACAACACACACACGCCACACACACACACACACACACCACACAAAACACACACACACACACACACCACACACACACACACAAAACACACACACACACACCAACCCCACACAACACAAAAAACAACACACACACACAAAAACACACACACACACACACACACACACACACCCACAAAACAAAACCACCCCAAAAACACACACACACCACACCCCCACACACCACACACACACACACACAACCACAACCCCACAACACACCACCCCACACACCCCCACAAACACACAAAACCCCACAATCGTTTTTCAAAAAATATTCAGTTCCCACAAAACAAACACAAACTCAAAATGCAAGATTTTTGACTAACCCCCCACCTAGTAAACACACTGTTCCTCTGATATATCCCCAAAATTATAAAAAACTCCCTTTCATTTGCCTTTGTTTTTCTTTTCCCCATTCAACACACATGCCAACCTCCCAAAACCCAAACACAATGGGTTTTTTTAATTTCACCACCTATCCAGTAGTGTACGTTGATTGACAAAACCCCCAAAAAAAACACTCATTTTTCCCCTTTATAAAATTTCCCCTTACATTCACAAAAAAATAAGACCTTTTATTGACCAAACCCACCTACCCAACCACACTAAACCCCCCCGATAGGCCACAAAAACTTCCCAACACAATTAACCCCAATTCCCACTTTCCCCCCACCCACCAATATACTAGATAACCACCCCCCTAACCCTTTACAACCCTTTACTACCCACCTACCCAACACACACAGTACCCTCGATAGGCCAAACACCTTCCCAACACAAAAAAAAATCTGAAGACCATCTACCCCCAATATTTATAGACTAACCACAAATCACACATAGTCCCCCTGGACAGGGCCCCTTACCCCCCTCGGGCACATTTAAAACATTTGAAACCCCCACCCCCCCAATATTACTAGACTAACCACACTCCCACACATAAAATCCTCCCGGGCAGAAAAAACTCCCCCCTCCGACACATAAAACATTTTTACCACCAACCCCACCCATATAATTTTAAAAACCACAAATAAAATTTAAACCCTCTACCTACTCAATTTCACACAAAAAAAAATTGGGTTTGGTAACATCAAATTTAAAAAAACACAACTGTCGGGGTTGCACTCCCCCCCTTCCCAAAAACATAAGACTTTTAAGGGACCAACGATTTAAAGATACAAAAATCATGATAAACAAACCCCCCCCCGGTACTACAAGAATTTTTTATTTACCATCCCACCTACCCTACACACAGGGATCTCGATAGGGCCCACACCCCCTAACACAAAACATGTACAAAATACCTACCAAACACAATAATACCCTTCCTATCCATTTGTAAGACTCTCCCACCCACTTACCCTACCACACAGTCCCCCTTTAAATACCACATACCTTTCCGACACCTAAAAAATTTTTAAAAGGGCCCACCTACTTAAAGTACCCAAGAATTAAAACCTAATAGACAATCTACATAAGGGGTTTAGGTTGTCATTCCAAAACCCATCCCCAAACACTTTTAAAAAAGAACCCCCAAGCTCCCCAAAAACCCCACCCCAAACCTTTTGTAAGGAAACCCTGGGTTTACCCAAACCAAAATTAAACTTTTCAGACCAAAATACCCTCCCCAAAAACATAATATTATTTACAAAACAACCCACTTTAAAATACAAACTTTACCACCTACCCCAAAGCACTTAGGGTTGCCCAAATTACTAAAAACATTTTTTTCCTTTTTACCTTCCTTCCTATCCAAAAACGTAATACCCCTGATTGACCCCAAATCACCAAATCAACCCCCCCCCCAAAAAAAAAGTTCTCTTGAAAGGGCCCCTCACCTGGGCCCCAAAACATAAGACATCTGACTGACCACCCAAACCCTTAAAAATACTAGACTAACCACACTCTACATTTCAAGCCCTTTTTTTGACCACTCACCTACTAAAACACAAGACTTTTTATTAAACACCCACATACTCAACCCCGGGGTCATGTTGGGGGGAGACCCCCCCCTTCCCCCAAAAATAAAACCTTTCATAAAACCAACCCCACACCCTACAGTTCCCCCCCCTAACCTTTAAAAAAAACCATCACACTACCCAAAAAAGGCAGTCTCTTTAAAACCCCCCTCTAGTCAATACTTTTAGACCACATTGGGTTAACCACTCGCCCTACCCAAAACTAGTCCCTTTTATAGACCACTCAAACCTCCCCCACACATAATACATTTGACAAACCCAAATTATTAACATACAAGACTGACCAAACACTCTAAAATAGAAGAAAAGTTTGATTATCCACTCACCAACCCCAATTTCACCCAAAACACTTGTTTGATCACACCCCCTATTTATCAAACAGAAAATGTCGAAAAACCCCTCACTCCCCTTCCCCCAAACAAAAACTTTGGTTTAAGGGGGCCCCCCCTACCAAACATTTAAAAAATCATGATAAACAAAATAAACACTCTGCAGACATCACTTAATTTTAAACCCCATACTAACCCTGAAAAATAGTCCTATTGACATACCCCTACCAACCAAATACGTTTCCCCCCACAACCCCTGGGATACAAGACTTATATTTAACCCACCCCAAAACTAATCAAACCCAAAAACTTGGATTGGAAAAATCCCTCCGTAACATTCCCTGGATGGACCTACCAACCCAAAAATAAATACTTTACCACACAAAAAAAAAACAAAAACTTTTTTTTTTAACCACCTATTTTTAGGGCCAACCACACACAAAAATCAAAGACTTAACAGTCCACCCCCTAAACCCAAAAACACATTTTCCCTTTATGGGCCAAAATTTTCCTACAAAATTACCCCTTGATAGATCATCCCCCCTAACAATTACATAAAACCTTTGATAGACCACCAACACAACCCTGAAAAAACCTACCAAGTAAAAATTTCCCCACTCCCTTTAATTTCCACCCCACCTACTTTAACACACAGCCCTCCGAAAAAAGACCCACCCTAACTAAAAAAATTACATAAAACCTTAGATTGACTCCCCCCCTATTCATGAACGACCTACCTACCAAAAAAATACAAAATTTATTTTACCGCTCACCAAACCCCTCCACATTTTTCTTTTATTGTCCAAACACCCTCCCCATAAAAAAAACTGTTTTTCAACTTTTCTATTAACCCTTTCAAGAATCTTCATTGACCATTTCCCCCTACTCAAACACACACATCATTCCCCGATAGATTTACTTAACTACCCCATTAAAAAAAACCCTTAGATTGACACCCAACATTTTTATGGTTGAAACCCACCCACCAAAAAAACGATTGACCCCCTTCCCAAAGCATTAAAATTCATGAAAAACCATCCCCTAAACATTTTCCCGGGGGAAATTAAAACCCCATTCCCAAACATATGAAGGACCCCCCTACCATACATACGTACCAAAACAAACCCTAAAATCATGACATAACAGTCCACCCCCCTACTCCCCAAAACACAAAAACCTTTTGATAGATCATTCCCCCTAACCATTTCAAAAACCTTTGATTGACTCACAATCCTAACATTCATTTAACTCCTTTTCCCCCCAAAACAAACGACTTTTAACCCCCCACCCAAAAAAAAAGACTTTAGTTAACCCCCTAATTTTAAAATTTCTCCCCCACACCCATAAATCAAGACTTTTAAAAGTCCACCCACCTATCAACACCAACACCTTGTAGGGTCATCCACCTAACCATTACATAAAAAACCCTTTTATAGACCCCAACACACATGAACAACCCTTCCTACCCCCCCACCCACTTAAAATCCCAAAACTCTTGCTTACCCCCCCACCTACTCAACACACAGATAGGGCTACGTAACTAACCATTAATAAAAACCTTTTGATTTTACACTCAAAAAATTCATGGAAACCTACCTACCAAAATAAAAACTTGATTGACCGCCCCACCTACCCCCTCACCCCATTTCTCTTGGGGGGTTTGGGGCCCCCCCCAATTTTTACCCTCCCATAAAAAAAGGGTTTTGTCAGACATTTAAATTAAAAAATTAAAAAGAAATTTCCACCTAAAAAGACAAACTACAAAGGTTTTAGTTGTCAATTTTCCCCCTATCCAACACACATGTAAAAAGGGAACCCACCAAAACTCCATTTAAACCCTACCTATCCCTTGTAAGACTCATGATTTACCCAACACAAAGTTTTCTTTTCGACCAACTACCCTCTCAACCAAAAAGGAAATATTACAGACTCTTTCCTACTTAACATACAAACTTACCACCCACCTCCCCAACACCAAAAGACCCCCAAACACACACTCAAAATAAAAGACTCTTGGTTGGTCACCAAACCCAAATCAACATATAACACCCCCTGATACACCAAATTTCCCCTTAAAACAAAAACATAAACCTTTGTTTTACCACATCATTCATGGTAGACCCACCTACCAAACATACAAATTTTACCGACCACCCAAACCCACACATCACACACAGTCTCTCGTAGATCACTTAAATTCCTATACATAAAGCCCTCCCCATTGGCTCCAGTCCTAAAAATTCATAAACAAAAAACCTCCCCAAAAAATACGAATAACCACCAACAAAAAACAAGACTTCACTATAAAACCCCCATTTTAAAAATTTCAAGACCCAAACCCCAAAACCATACAAAAATGAAATTAAAAAAGAAAAAACCCACCAACCACCCTACTCAAACATTCTACACTCTTGGCCCAATCCACCCACCTAACCCAAAACCAGATAAAACTACGTTTCCAAACCATTTCATAAAACCGTGATCAAAAAAACCCCAAAATTTATGGATGGGCCTACCTTTTCCAAAAAACACGGGGCTTACCACCCCCCCAAAAACATAAACTTTTTGGAAAAGGGCCAACCCCCAACCATACAAAACAAAAACCAAAACACCTTACAGGGAGACCTAACATCCCACCCACCTACTCCCAAAATATAACATCTGATACACCATCCACTTTTAACTTTTCATAAAACGGATAAACCACACAAACACCAAACACACATTTACAAAAAAGAACCCCTTTCCCCCACCTCGACCACAAAATTTCCCTTTTTACACACCCCCAACCCCCAACCCCCTCATTCCCACAAAACAAAAATCCTATGAACTACCCAAAACCCCATAAAAACACTATTGCTTCATTTAAACTTTTTTTTTTAAAAAAAAACATTATTTTCACTGTAAGGGGTAGGGTTTTTTTTTATTTAAAAACCTAAGGTTTTCCTAAAATTTTCCCCTTTTCCCCCTAGAAAAATGAAAAACCTTTGGGGAAAACCCTTCCCAACTAAACAAAGAAAAAAAAGAATCCGGGGAGTAGTTTCCAAAAGAAAATTTTTGCTATACAACTAAAAAAAGAAGAAAATTTTGGTTTTAAAAAACTTTTGAACTCATAGAAAAAGTTTAGTTAAAAAACTAATGAACATAGAAAACGTTTGGTTAAAAAATGAACATAGATAAAGTTAGGTTAAAAAAATAAACATAGATAAGGTTAGGTTAAAAAATGAACACAGGAAAAGTTAGGTTTTAAAAAAATAAACACAGAAAAACATCTTGCTAAAAACGTTTTGGTGAACTTTCAAAACGCGAAAATTTAAACACGCAAATACACTAAAAATACTCTTCACGGAGGAACAATGACGGCTGGGCGATACTCACGCTACCTATATCCCTTCTCCAGGAGTAGTACTAACTGATAGACGACGAAATTCCCACCGGCAACCACGCTGTGTGTCTCTGGACATCGATTCCGGGAACTTTTTGACTGTACCTTGTATAACAACTTACTATGACCCACCCGCCCACCCCATACACGTGCTGTGGTAATGACCCACCCGTCCACTCATACACTTACAGTGGTAATGACCCACCTGCCCACCCATACACGTACAGTGGTATTGACCCACCCATACACGTACAGTAGTATTGACCCCCACCCGCCCACCCATACACGTACAATGGTATTGGCCCACCCAACCACCCATACACGTAAAGTGGTATTGATCCACCCACCCACCCATACACGTACAGTGGTATTGACCCACCCCGCCCACCCATACACGTACAGTGGTATTGACCCACCCACCCACCCATACACGTACAGTGGTATTGACCCACCCGCCTACCCATGCACGTACAATGGTATTGGCCCACCCGCCCACTGATACACGTACGGTGGTATTGACCCACCCGCCCACCCATACACGTACAATGGTATTGGCCCACCCAACCACCCATACACGTAAAGTGGTATTGACCCACCCACCCACCCATACACGTACAGTGGTATTATTCACCTGTAAGAGCCAGGATGTACTGTGCAATGCTGCACAACTCTGACATAGAAAATTGTGAAACATGTAAGAATGGCTGGATCGTGCTTTAATTATAAGTTTGAGACATGAGATACTTATAATGGAGCTACTTATAAGTACGGTGGTATTGACTCACCATCCATACACGTATAGTGGTATTGACCCACTCTTACACGTACGGTTATATAGACCCACCCACCATCCATACACGTACGGTGGCATTGACCCACCCCACCCATACAAGTACGGTAGTATTGTAGGTTAGCAAACATCCGAAAAGTTGTTAAAATTAACAAGAGTCATAAAAAAGGGGGATTTTTTTCTCTTGTTAAAATTTTTAAAACTTTTCGGGGAAA
>JAQJVL010009726.1:0-14984 GCA_035578905.1 Stictocephala bisonia | reverse complement strand
TCCAAGTGGATCAGTGTTGTCAGAGTGTGCGAAGTGAAACAAAACGGACGAGTGGTGTCGGAATGCAACGAGGGAAGCCGAGCAGATCAGTGGTGTCGGAGTGTGTTGAGTGTCGTAGAGTGCATCATTCGTGTCGGAGTGTGCTCAGTGTAGCAAAGTGACCAGAAGCTTCGGATATCTCCAAATGAGCTGAGTGGACCACCGGTGAAAACTGAAGCAGAGCGGCCCAGTGGTGTGGGAGTGCGCCGATTGAAGCGGAGTTCTCAGTGATGTCGAGTTTGCTGTGTGAAGATCAGTAGACCAGTAGTGTAGGAGATTGTCAAGTGAAGCTGAGTGACCAGTATGGTCGGCTGTCTCCTAGTGAACAAAGTGGACCACCTGTGACAAGGAAAGAAGAGCGGACCAGTGGTGACGGGGTGTGCCCAGTGGAAGAGAACGGACAGGTAATATCAGACGGACAGGTAATATCAGAGTACGGTTAGTAGTGCGAAGTGGATCAGTGTTGTCAGAGTGTGCGAAGTGAAACAGAACGGACGAGGTGTGTCGGAATGCAACGAGGGAAGCCGAGCAGATCAGTAGTGTAGGAGTGTGTTGAGTGTCGTAGAGTGCATCATTCGTGTCGGAGTGTGCTCAGTGTAGCAAAGTGAACAGTAGCTTCGGATATCTCCAAATGAGCTGAGTGGACCACCAATGAAAACTGAAGCAGAGCGGACCAGTGGTGAGGGAGTGCGCCGATTGAAGCGGAGTGCTCAGTGATGTCGAGTTTGCTGTGTGAAGCTGAGTAGACCAGTAGTGTAGGAGATTGTCAAGGGAAGCTGAGTGACCAGTATGGTCGGATGTCTCCTAGTGAACAAAGTGGACCACCTGTGATAAGGAAAGAAGAGCGGACCAGTGGTTACGGGGTGTGCCCAGTGGAAGAGAACGGACAGGTAATATCAGAGTGCGGTTAGTAGTGCGAAGTATAGAACGCTAGTGTGGCCGGTTGAACAGTGTTCTAGGAGACATATTGAGTTGTGGTGGGGGAAACGGCGTTTAATGTCGTCGTTGTCAATTTGAGACGCAAGAGAGAGCTTCTACTTGGCTAGTCAGTCAGCTGTAGAGGAGCCGTCTGGTTTTTGGTTTGCTTATCTTGATTTGCTTGTCAATTATTAGACCTCTTTTGCTGTATATACCTTGTCACATAAAACACATGTATATTTTTTTTTCTCAATGTCTGGAACAAATTCATCTCGTGAATATATTCTATGAATATTTTTTTTATGCCTACTGAAATGTCTTCTGTCATTAAACAGCTTATAGCAGTATTCACATTTATATTTTTTTGAATCCATCTATAGAATTATTTGTAGGCCTATAATAAAAAATATATTATTCTATTAGTTTTTATTCGATTGTATTGTTATATTATTGTAACTATTGTATATTGGCGGATTGTATATTGAAAGAACACTTAAATAAATATCTAATTTAATATTTAGTGGCAAGATGTTGTGATAAATAATATCTGTTACAAATTAAGATGCCTGTTACTCTAAAAATTATTTTAAATATTCAATCAAGAATCAAGATTTATTAAAGCCACCGACCAACAATACATGGCATAGGCCACGTCAATTAATTAATTACAATATATGTGAATCCATGCAGTGAATAATTTGTAGACACATGATACATAAACACAACTAAATAAATAATGTGACAATAACAGTGATAAAATTTAAAATATTTAAGACGACAGAATAAAAAATATGGCACAACAAAAACAGTATTATAATTATTGCTATTTAGTGTTTTTTGAGTTTGTCAACTTAATTTACAAAATGAAACACTTTTAATGTCTGTAGACTACGGAGTATCTACAGACAGTCTGTAGACTATGGAATATAAACTTTATTTAAATTGAAACTTTCTGATTAAAGTTAGAGTTTGAGGCCTTTAAAGATAACTGACAGGAGTACATACAGATAAGTACTTTATGTTATATTCATAATGATAGTTTTGTTTAACATTCTATGATAAGAAATTAATTGATTATAATACTTACTGTGACAGTTAATTATTTAAATATCATTGCATTTAACACATTTACAAAAAACAACAAAACAATTCTGATCCGTAATAAAGACGACATCACTCACTCACTCATCCATCAATTCCCGCCATAGGGTTGCCCCTCCAACCCCCACCACAACTTAATATGTGTCCTACAGTACATTCAGCGAGTGTTTGGAGCGAGGCGCCGCCTACGTCCTAACGGGACAAGGGGTCGTAGCCAATACTGAGAAGGGTCGACACCCCGAATGTCCCACTTTCAAAGCCCAGCTCACAGCCATCCTCAGTCACCAGCGAGCGTGTATTGCTAATAACATGTGTTTTCCTATTTATTATTGAGTACGTTAGTTTTTGTATAAAGTGAATAGTATTAAATAACTTAGTTAATTATTTCAGTATTTTTATTTAGTTGTGAGTAATATAATTAAGTGTTTTTAATGTAAGGTTGTTATATTTTAGTATATTTTATTTTGCATATACAGTACTAAGATTTTGACTTTTAAACATGGATAATCTTTCTCCTGTGACTAAAAATAAACACGGACAAGTTATAAATAGTGGTAAGAGACAGAGTATAATTAATATTTATAAGACAACTCTCAATGACAATCCAAACATTTTAAAAGACAGTGCAGTGCGAAAGGTTGCCGCAACAGTAGGAGTAGGAAAAATTAGTGTATATAAAATTATATCAGCTTACAACAAAAATCATGTCGTAGGACTTAAGTCACCTAAAAATAAAAGAAAAGAGAGTGTATGTTCGAAAAAATTGACGATTTTTCAAAAAGCGCCATAAGGCGAAAAGTGCATGAGTTTTTTTAAAGGAACGAACAACCAACAGTAGAGAAGGTTTTGCGCGTAGTAAATGAAGATAAAGATTTGCCTAATTTTAAAAGAACATCGTTTTATGGAGTTTTAAAGAAGTTGGGGTTCAGGTGTAGTAAAAGGGCGAGAAATATGTATCTTGCTGATAGGGATGACATAATTCTTTGGAGACGAAAATATTTAAGGATGATAAAAAAATTTAGGGAAGAAGGTCGGCCAATATATTACCAAGATGAAACCTGGGTAAATGAAGGTCATACAAAAACGCGCGTTTGGGGTGACACTGAAATAAAAAGCAGAAAGGATGCTTTTTTAAAAGGCCTTTCCACAGGACTGAAAAATCCATCAGGGAAAGGAAAGCGTCTTATAGTGTCGCATTTTGGAAATGAAGATGGATTTGTTGATGGGGCGTCATTGATTTTTCAATCTAAATCTACTGGCGACTATCACAAAGAGATGGACGGAGAAGTATTTTTAAGTCATTTCAAAAGCGTTCTACCAAAGCTAAAAGATAATTGTGTAATCGTCCTTGACAACGCACCATATCATTCCAAGAAAATAGAGAATCTTCCAACAAAGTCTTGGAATAAACCAAAGCTAATTAAGTGGTTGTTAGAAAAGAATATTAACGTAGACGATTCATTATTGAAGAAAGAACTCCTGGAACTGGCATACAAAGAAAAGCCAAAATACGACAAGTATGTTGTTGACGAGGAAGCAAAACGTCAAAATAAAACAGTTCTCAGACTACCTCCATATCATTGTGAACTAAACCCAATTGAACTAATTTGGGCACAAGTTAAGGGTTACGTGGCAGCAAATAATAAAACTTTCAAACTGGGTGAAGTTAAGGGTCTTTTGGACGAAGGTCTACAGAAGGTCACGAAAGAAGATTGGACAAAATGTGTGGAACATGTTCGTATGGAAGAGAAAAATTTGTGGAAGCTGGATGATATGATTGAAAGTATGGAGGTAGAAATCGAACCTTTTGTTATAGACATAAGGAATGACAGTAGTGATAGTGAGGAGTCAGTACTTGCTGAGGAACTACCTAATATGAGTGATTAAAACAAACATGGGTTTCTCCGTACCACAGGTTTATGTGACCTAGCCCTGTGGGAGCCTCTTTGCCCCAAAAAGAGTGCCCCCCGAGAAGGTGGAAGAGGTTGACGTTTCTTCGGGGGCTTTTCACTAACATTCCACCGGTCATTTTGAAAATAAAACACCCTTCAGAAACAAGGAATCTCCTATTGAGCGTAACGGCTGTAGGGAGCGCAGCCAGGACTGCTTGTGAACTGGCCCGACCTTGACGTCACAGCCGCAGTAGGCGGGACTTCACTCCAAACACTCGGCGAATGAAGTATAGAACACTGGTCAACAGGGGAACCGGCCACACTAACAGAAACAGAACGCTAGTGTGGCCGGTTGCCAGTGTTCTAGGTCCCATATTGAGTTGTGGTGGGGGAAACGGCGTTTAATGTCGTTGTCAATCTGCGACGCAAGAGAGAGTTTCTGCTTGGCTAGACAGTAAGCTGTAGAGGAGCTGTCTGGCTTTTGGTTTGCTTATCTTGATATGTTTGTCAATTATTAGAACTACTGGACTAATTAGTCTCGTCTATCTTATTTCTATGAATTTTAATTATAGTTAATTTATAGAACTAATGTACTTACAGAGACTGAAGAAACAGTTGACAAAATATTTGCAGCAAATATTTACCATTTGTTATTTATATCTATTTACAATAAAAATGTGTTGTATTATTTACATCAATTTCAGGATTATCTTACAGCCTGAAAATAAAATGACACATGTCAACAAATAAAATGATATTTTGTAAATGAACAACTGAATTGGGTGCAAATAAGGACCAAATGATATTTAATGAATAATGACTGTATATATTAAATTTTAATGTGAAATGTCATGTTATCATTTCTCTTATAAATGACTTCCAATACAATTTTCTCTTTTGTTGCAGGAAATAATTGTGTGTAATACTGCAACAATTGTTTCAAACATATTAGTAATAAATAGACCTACCAGTCTAGAGTAAATATCTGATTGCGTAATGAATAAATCAATAAAATGCAAGTATAATCATCAATTTATTCCTAGATTATTCATTTAAAAATTGTTCCGATTCAAATTGATTTCTACGTTCTTCTTCACTATCTATAGCAATAGTAATTATTTTTCTAAATTTACATTTTTATTTGTTTTTCAGACATGCAATTTGATATGTTTCGTACCCAATGTAAAATTTTTTTTACAATGTAAAATTCTGACTGTGAGGAGGATAAAACTTGCCACTTATCATCTTCTTTTGTTATATACTCATTGTCTATTAGTAAACTTCTTTTGTGGGCTGTTCGCAGATTTCTCAATTTTGTAACAAGTTTTCCTCTAGTTAATTTTATAATTAGATCAAACAACTTATCTTTTAAAAGAGTCAAAATTGCACACAACGTTTTGTCTAATCTTCTAACTGTTTTTCCTTTTAAATATAAATGCTTTAACATTCTGATGAAATTTTCAATTGACATATTTGTGTTGATTCCTGCATGAATTCTATAAGGGTATGCCCAGGTTGAGTATTTCGTTTTGTAGTATGTTTCGAAATATGTCGAGAACTCATGCAACTCCTCATCACATTGTAATTTTTTGATTGTTTTCTCCAAAAGTAAATGGAATGTATTTACATCAGTTTCATACAGCAAGACTTTGAGAACTTGTGATGATTTAGATATATTTCTTTTTTAAAGGAAGCATTACATTCAGAGCAATTAAAGGGTGATATGGATCCAGGTTTGTGTACACGTGTTATATGTCTTGTCAAAGCTGATTTGTATTTGCTTTCATAGTTACACTGGCTGCAGGAGTAAAATTTTGTTTTTTTGCAAATGAACAATGTTAATGTTAAGTGTTGATCCAAACTTTGTTTTGCTGTATATACCTTGTTACATAAAACACATGTATATTTTTTTTCTCAATGTCTGGAACTAATTCATCTAGTGAATTTCGTTTATGAATATTTTTTTATGCCTACGGAAACTTTTTTTGTCACTAAACAGCTTACAGCAGTATTCACATTTATATTTTTTTGATTCCATCAATAAAATTATTTGTAGGCCTATAATAAAAATTATATTATTATATTAGTTTTTATTCGATTTTATTGTTATATTATTGTAACTATTGTATATTGGCGGATGCCGTTGAAAGAATACATAAATAAATATCTAATTTAATATTTAGTGACAAGATGTTGTGATAAATAATATCTGTTACAAGTTAAGATGCCTGTTACACTAAAAACTATTTTAAATATTCAATCAAGAATCAAGATTTATTAAAGCCACCGACCAACAATATTAATTAATCAACAATAAAAACCGACGTCAATTAATTAATTACAATATATGTGAATCCTTGCATTGAATAATTTGTAGACACATTATACATAAACACAACTAAATAAATAATGTGGCAATAACAGCGATAAAATTTAAAATATTTAAGACGACAGAATAAAAAATATGGTACAGCAAAAACAGTATTATAAATATTGCTATTCAGTGTTTAATGAGTTTGTCACCATAATTTACAAAATGAAACACTTTTAATGTCTGTAGACTATGGAATATAAACTTAAATTAAATTAAAACTTTCTGATTAAAGTATTTAAATTTAGAGTTTGAGGCCTTTAAACATAACTGACAGGAGTAAATACAGATAAGTACTTTATGTTATATTCATAATGATAGTTTTGTTTAACATTCTTTAAAGATAGTGATAAGAAATTAATTGATTATAATACTTACTGTAACAGTTAATTATTTAAATATCATTGCATTTAACACAATTACAAAAAACAACAAAACGAAATTAATTGATTATAATACTTACTGTAACATTTAATTAGTTAAATATCATTGCATTTAACACAATTACAAAAAATAACAAAACGAAATTAATTGATTATAATACTTACTGTAACAGTTAATTATTAGCATGGAACATGCTTTAGTCTTGACCTAACTGTCTGAAAACGTTACGCGGGAGGGTGACGCGTAACCATGAAAACACAATGACATATCAGTGTTGACTTCAATAATGATTTTATTTGCAAGCGTTGATCAAAGTACATCTTTAGTTTCCATGACAACTCTTGCTATGGATAAATGGTCAACTCTGACATAAATGGTCAGCGAGCACTGATTGTCACAGTCTATGTTTCACCCAACTGCAATATGAAAGATATTCAATGTTTCTTCTTAACTAACCTGTTGATGTACACACCAAAAGCGTCAGAGATGTTTGAACTCATCCGAGAGAAAGGTTATGGACAAATCCCAATTATCCTGTCTGGCGATATCAATTTGGACCTCAAGAAGAAAGAAAATCAAAAGTTTGTTCACTTCATGGAGGAAACGTTCGGTCTACAACTCAACACAAATCTAGCTATATCAACTACTCGAGGAGGATCATGTATCGATATGATCTTCACTCGCCATATTGACAAGATGATTGTAAACATTTATGTAAGTTACTTCAGCTATCACAAACCAATATTGGCCACAACTTCTAATGATTGTATGGAACAATAAAATTTAAAAAGTAAAGATATATTTATATTTTTAAGATATGTTTATATTTTTTGTAATTCCTTACATGAAATCTAAAATTCGTTGTTTTCGGAGAAATACATTTGCAGAAATTATTAAAAAGGAGCCAGCAAACAGAAAAAAGCGCAGCTAAAGCATGTTCCATGTTTCTTGAATTTTAGCCGTAGGCTCTAAGCAAAAAGATCCGGGGGTCCAGGGGGCTTGCCCCCTGGCGAGGCCCGCAGGGCCGAGTTTTAAATATTGTATTTAACACATTTACATAAAACAATTCTGATCTGTAAAGCAGACGACATCACTCGCTCATCCATCAATTCCCGCCATAGGGTTGGAGGGACCCCACCACAACTCAATATGGGACCTAGAACACTGGTCGACCGGCCACACTAGCTTTCTGTATGAGTGAGTAACACAGAGAGAGAGACCAGGACTAGAGTTGGGCATAGTAGTTAAACTTGTGTATTTTGTTTTACGTAAAATGTTCGAAGTAAAGAAGAGCTTAGATTATTATGCTCTACAATTTAGGAGTATGAGTAGTGATAAAATGAAAGAAGGAAACGCTCTGAATAAAGTGTTAGATCAATTAAATGCTTTAGATTGTAAGTTATTTAATTCGCCTGACAGTTCCAAAGTAAGTCTAGCTAGGTTATGTTTTACTAATGTACTTATAAACAATTACTAAAGAGGAATGGTGAAGTGTAATAAATGTTAATTTCACTGTTATTTTTGTGTCACTGCACTGCCTAAATCTCAGCTATTTTTCTGTTGAGGTTTGCCAGGTTACCGCAAGTGAACTATCAGTTAGTTAGGCCAAGGCCTATCATACCTAAATGTCAACTAGGCCTAAGCCTCCACTAAATTCACATATATCACATTAACAAACTCCTAGTGCTTAGTCTTGTTTAGCCAAACTCTTTTATAGACATGCATAACTATGCAGTTTCTAGAGAATAAACATTTGTGGGATTTTATGCAGTTTCTTGCCACCAAACAAATTTGGAACATTTTGCTTGAAATGGGTCTAGAAGTGGCTGTATTTTCATGAGATATGCATTTTATTCCGTGGAAATAACGTATTTTACTGAAAAATTCGAAAAACCAATGTCACAACTTTTAGTATTTTTGTCATATTTCTGTTAATTTAAATGGTATTCTAATCATCTTTTTTGTATTGTGATGTGTTTTTATGCGCTGAATACATTTTTGAAAACTTTTGGTACATTATAAATATTTCTCGAGATATAACAGAAAAACTACTATCGCGGCGAATAGCGATTAGCGGCCATTATGCGATCATTATATACAACAACTATTAATCACAAACACCGAATTCACCTATATTCCCGCTGGAGTGACGGGCGGCAGTCACGGAGGCCAAACACTCGAATTTAACGCAAAT
The DNA here is from genome assembly GCA_035578905.1 of Stictocephala bisonia. Classification (NCBI taxonomy): domain Eukaryota; kingdom Metazoa; phylum Arthropoda; class Insecta; order Hemiptera; family Membracidae; genus Stictocephala; species Stictocephala bisonia. Next base: position 6,085 of record JAQJVL010009726.1, on the reverse strand, counting down.
TACGAATTTTTGTTGAGAAAATAGACAATTAGGATAAGTTAGGTTATGTTAGTAAAAAATGCATTTTTCGTGCTGAAAAAATTAATTTATTACATAACTAGTTACATATTTGTGTTCAGCATAAAAAATTTGAGAAATGAAATGAAAAAAAGTTGTCGAAAAATAAAAATTTTTAAAAAAGTTGGGTTTTTCACTCAGATAAAATTTGTTATACGATTTTTCGGTAAAAAACGAGTTTTCCGTGGATGAAATCAAACTCCTCAAGAGATATAAACTCATATTGAACCACTTTTTCTACATGAAATCGTATTTTCAGAGGTTTCAAGAAAGTGCATAGTTACCCATTTGTGTATTTATAGATGCTTTATCAGTCTTGACTGTTTTAACATTAGTGGGTAGAATCAGGTTTTATTCTGTGGAAATCACAGTTCACTGGAAATCAAAGTTTTAAGAAAAAAATCAAAGTCTTAACTTTTGATAATATCCTATATACTGTATCTCATATTTTCAATGTAGTTTTTATGCAGAACATGAAATTGAAAACTCTTGGTCTACGACAATTATTTCTCGAGATATTACTAAAAAACTACTGTTCAGACCTGCTGTTCTGTTACTGTGTTTTAAAAATACCTCTTCAGAACATGAATTGATCATCATATTTTTGCTATTTATTTGAATATTCCTGTAGAGCCATATTGCTTGACCATGAGCTGTTATTATTTTTACCATAAATGAGATTGGCTAAAATATAGATCTAGTTATTTGTAGGACTTGTTCTTATTTATAATTCTGTTATTTTGAACAGAAGCTGACATTGATTTTGAACCAGTGTTTCTCTCTGGTGTCTCCCCACGATACATTCCTAGTGGCTAAGTGCTGTCAACTTTTGTTGACTTTGGTGGGTAAGCAGGCAGTCCGACTGGAAAAGCCCTTGCTTTCTATTGCTATACCATGGTGCCTCCAAGCGATTGAGCAAAGTGCTGACATTGCTTTGCTTGACATTCTACAGGCCGTTGAAGGTGTTATTCGTACATGCACAAGTGACATTGAAGAGGTGAGTATTGAATAAATTAAGAAATACAGTTTAGATAATAAAGTAGTATACAATAGTATAATGAGTTGTATATAAATAGCATAATATTGATTCTAAAATATCAAATTAATTAATTTTTAATTAATTATTTGATAATTATTTGAAATAATAATTAATTATCCTGCTGTAGAATCTGTCCCTAAAGCGGCGGATCTGACACCTGAAATAATAACATGGAAAAAACAGGGCAGACTAAGATGACATGCAGGCAATCCACTGCCCACCTACACATTGCTCTGTTTTTTCTGTCATATTTTATAAATATAAATGTGTATTTTTGTTAGATAAATTGGATTCTATCTAAGACAGTATTTAGTCCTTTGTAAATAGGCATACTGGAAAAATCATTCAAATATCATAAAGATGTAAAACCTCGTATTCTAACTCTATCAATCAATACCAATTCAGGAGGATTTGGTATTGATAAGTACATCCTTTTTGGATTATATATATTAAGATTGTCATTAATTTAAAATTATTATCTTGAAACATGTTCAGTGATTAAAAAACAATTGTGTCCATGCGTTATATTGGATCCGTTATGTACATATGGAACATGAACAGACAGCTCTCTATCTCAGAGTAATCTGACTGGTATTTGGTGCGTCTGACACTGAAGTTGTGTTGTAGTGTGGTCATCTCTTTAAGACTCAACATGATCACTATTTGGAAACACTCCAGGATTAAAATGTCCTTTTTTGAAGAAATGTTTCTCCAACTTTTGACATTTTTTATCACCTCCATAAATTTAGTAATTTGTTTAAAGATCTAAAGTCATTTGGGAACTTGATCAATGTTTATTAGTTAATTTTCCTTCGCTATTCACTAGTAAAATATTTGAACAAATTAAATAATTAAACCTATTTCATTGCATTCAAATTAATAGTTTTGTTGCAGATGGTAGGTGACATTTTGACAACTATGTCCAAGGAGTTAGAGAACAAAGCAAACCTGACAACACCTCAGGATGTGAGGGTCTGGAGGGTTCAGTGTATAGTGGCCCTAGCCCCTGTGATCACATGTGCACAACGGCAACAATATGTGGACGTTCTATTTCAATTGATGCAGCGCAAGCCCCAAGTGGACCTTGATGCAGATGTCCAGGTATTATCATTTTATCTATACAATTGTTACATGTAACCAATGTTACAGCGTTTTTATTGTGATTTTTTAATGTTAGTTTCCGTCATTAATTGTTTTTAGGGTTTTGTTTTGGTTCTTTACTGTGATTGCCATATTATCTAATTTTGCGAGGATAAAATTCCAAGTAATTAAAATTACTACAGTATTTAATTTTAATTTCATCAATACCAAGTCATTAAAATAACTAAGCAATTTAAATTATGATGTCACACTCTGAAGAACCACGATAATTAAATCAAGATTTATTACGGTGTAAGTTTTAAATCCTGTTACCTTGCTATGGCTTTTAACGATCATGCATCTTCGGTATCTGAAGTTTGTATACTGGGCTTTAATATTATCTATATTATAATATCTATGCAATACAAACGTAGATGCTATGTCAAATTCCACTCTTTAAGATTCGCAGGAACTTTGTGAAGCACATTATAAACAGCTTTGACCAAATTTATGAAATTAAAACTCACCCTGCCAAAAATAATTCTGTAACTTTAATTAGTTACAGTAATTCCTAAATGCTAAATCAAACCATCTACTAATGTCTTTCGGCGAGTTAGAGATGGCTTATCCTATTTTTATACAATGAATTATAACAACGTCCCGTTCATAGTTTTATAGTTTAAATCAAAATATATTAATTTATTACAATTATAAATCTACAGTAATTAATTCTATATGAAGTATATTTATACTTTGATTTAATATGTTAGCATTATAGCGTAGCACTGTAAAACAGCTATATGTTAGGTTGTACGTGATAGGTTCTTGAGCATCATATTATTAGTGCTCACATATGTGCAGCTATATAGCACATAATGGGGGTTTGGGTGAGTAGCCCCAACCAGCTAATCTAGTCTCAAATAAAAACTAACTGTAAGTGTATTGTTTAAAGAGTTGGTATAACAAAAAAAATTTTGTGTTCTGTACCAAAAATTAATATATTATGATGTATATTGAAATAAAAACTGATCTGTAACTTAATTTCAATTTGTCATAAATCTAAATCATCAGGAGAAAATCAAAATATGGCCTTGACAGTAAAAAAGATTACTGTCAAGTCATTTAGTAAGAACCAATCGCAGAATTTCTGCAGGGAATCACCTAGTTAATGTTTAAGTACTACGTACTGAGTTAGCTCATGTTAACTTCAGGTTTCTTGTATGTACCAACCACATGGCTTAAGTACCGTTACAGACAAGTGATAAACTGAATACATACATACACTTTCAGGTGTTGAAGTGTGTAATTGAAGCACTGGAAATAGTGTGCCAATCAGATGCAGAATGGCTCACAGAAAACATCGGCAATGTGTTAGGAGTTGTCATTGCTTCACATTCACTTCGGTCTGCCTGGTTGGAAACCCACGATACCTTCACGGCTGTTTCCCAATCCGGGAGCACAATGGGATCCTCCTGCTATTTCCAATGTTAAGGTGAGATAAGGCAGCATAGTGAATCACTTATTATTCTTTAATTTTATATATACCGGGTGTTTCAAAATGAATAGCGGGGTTTTTAAAGTGATATAATATTTATTACATCAAACTTACAGCCACAAGTGATATATCAAACAAAAAGAGGAACTCAAACAGTTTTACATAATAGCCTATAAGTGTTCAACTGTGAGCACCATTCGTTACTCGGCCACACGTCAAGATGATATGCGAGTTCATCCCAAAACTTTGGTTAGTGTCTCATTAGTAATTGCCGCAAACAGCTGTTTTAATCCTGTTCCTTAATTCGGGAAGGTTGGCTGGCATTGGAGGCACATACACTCGCTCCTTTAATAAACCCCCAAAGATAGAAATCACACGGCGTTAGGTCGGGTGACCGTGGAGGCCATGGATAACAAGCGCCACCTTAGGCCCCTTACGGCCAATCCAGCGGTCGGGTACTGTGAGGTTAAGCCAATCGCGTACCTCGTTATGCCAGTGAGGAGGCCGCACCATCTTGCTGAAAGACGAAGTTCTCTGGTTCATCCTGTGTCAGTTGAGGGAAGAGCCATAGCTGTAGAGTATCCAGATAAGAGGGACCAGTTACAGTTGCTTCACCAAAAAAGAAAGGACCATAAACTTTCTGTCGGGATATGGCCACAAAAACATTCAATTTAGGGAGTCTCGTTGCACTTGTTCCATCATGCGGGTTTTTCTGAACCCCAAATCCGAACATTATGGTGTGTTACTTGACCACTACGGGTGGAAGGTCGATTCATCACTGAATACGACAAGATCCAGAAAATTTTCATTGTCATTCAACAACATGTCGTTAGCAAAGTTGGCACGTAAACATGGGTCAGTAGGCTTCAGAGCCTGTAACAACTGCAAACGATAAGGACGTAGTTGCAAGCATCGCCGCAAAACTCTCCAAAAGCTCGTCACAGGAATTGCTAATTCACGACTAGCCTTCCCGAACGGATTTCATAGGGCTACGCGTGCAGGAATTAGCACTTGCTCAACGCTCTCTTCACTAGTTCTTGGTCGTCCCCGTTACTCTTGCCTTTACAAAGGCAGCCAGAGATCTTCAAACTGATGATACCATCTACGAATATTGTTATCACCTGGAGATCACAACCGAACTTAATCCGGAACGCACGTTGCACAGTAACAACAGATTCCGTCTTTGCAAACTGTAAAACACAAAACGCTTTCTGTTCTTTAGTCGCCATCTTTGCTACTAGCGCTTTCTATTGATTGCGGCAGAAACATTCCGCACTGATGCCAACAAACAAAACTGTTTGAGTTTCTCTTTCATTTGATATATCCCTTGTGGCTGTAAGTTTGATGTAATAAATATTATAACACACTAAAACCTCGCTATTCATTTTGAAACAACGTATTGTAAATCAACTAAACTTTCTTGTATACACTAGAACCCCGCTAATCCGAACCTCGTTAGTCGAATTTCCGGATAATCCGAACCGGCGGCCTGCGCCGATTTTTTTTTTTTATGTGCAAGTTAGAGTGAAGGATGAGCAATTAACAGTACTGTACATGTTTCTGCAACGAAAACGGTTTATTTAGGTTTTAAGTGCAGTATATAAATGTATATCAAGTAAAGTAGAGTACAGTACATTACAAATTTTAAGAAAGTTTAGTCATGTCAATTAACTTCAATTGTTTTAAAGAAGAAAACCTGTTTGAAGAAGCAGTGCAGCGCCATCGTCGCAGAAACAATAGGTCAGTAGGTGTAGACACGGGGCTTTGCTCTGCGTATCTTAGGGCAAGATCAAATGCGGCTGCTGCGTCGGAGTGCGATACTAGCTCACTGCCGCCGGTGCCGCTTCCCTCGTTATCGTCATCGCTGCTCTTGGGCTCAGGTTCTCGACGACTCACCGCAGCTACGATGTCCTCATCTGAGAGATTCTCGTGGGTGTCGGGATCTCCTGCCACCCATTCATCCATGTCAGCATTGTTTGCGTCTTCACAACCGGAATTTCTCTCACCAGTTGAAGCAGGGGTCCTTGATCACAACAGTCATCTGGAGAATCGACGAAATTAAGGGAAGTCCAGAGCTTTCTCCAAGACTTTCGAATTGCCTGTTCAGTGACGCCATCCCATGCCTTAGCAAACCAGTACGCAACGTTTTTTATCGTTACTCTTTTGATTTTCTCCATTAAAGTTAGTGTAGCATCTTCTTCTATAAGAGTGCGGAGAAACTTTTTGCGATAGGCTAGCTTCATTGCTTGGAGAACTCCTTGGTCCATTGGTTGCAACAATGCTGTAACGTTGAAGCAGAAACATAGTCTTGATTTCGCCACTTTCAAGTTCAGTGACGTCTGGGTGAGATGGAGCGTTATCAACAAATAGGATTGCCTTATTTGGCAAGTAATTATCTTTGTTGAGCGTTGACT
>JAQJVL010009725.1:0-14993 GCA_035578905.1 Stictocephala bisonia | reverse complement strand
CATAGGTTTAGTAGATTTTTTAATTGTCTTAATTTTTTTCCTGACTATCAATTTTCTTTTATTTAATTCAACAACAGGATTAAATAATTAATTTTACATCTAAATTGAATAATAAGAATGGATTACCCACATTAACTTTTTAACGAGCTCAACCACCTGTGGCGCAGTGCTGTAACCCACTACTTGTGGACTTAGAGTTGGGGAGATTGTAGGCGATAGGTTCTATACTTGGTCCTCTTTATACTGACATAAATGAATTTATTTCCTTCAAACAAAACACAACAAATTTTACAAAGTAAAAAATGGAAATTGAGTAGCCTCTGTTGTTAGTAATGTGGCCACTATATTAGGTCTGACATACAACCATAGCGTCCGCTCAATAGTTGCTATCAACGTGGATACTACTAAATAAGAACAGTACACATAGACCAAAGAATGCTTTTTTAGTAGTGTTTATGTCAGTTATTTGTTTTAGTCTTTTCACCGCATATAATACAGAGGATATTTTTTCTAGATATTGTCAATGTGAGGTGACCAGTTGATTGGCATCAATAGCCATACAAAGAAGTTTGACGTTGCCTTTTAGAATTATGTCTGGTGCTTGTAGGATTTTTAGGTTTTAGTAGCATTTGTTATCAAGATCTGGTGACCTTGCAGGTCACTCAATAAAAGGTTAAATACATTCAAACGTGCTGGAACCAGACTTGGTGTAAGTTGTCTGTTATTACCTTAACAGCCGGAACAATCTGATGTTTCAAAGTACATTGTGGAATTAAGATTTCCCCTCCATAAAAAAAAGACCAACAAATTGGCCTACAACATACATAACCAAACGTATCATTTTTCAGGATACGACGTATGTTGCTCTCTCATTCAGTGGGGGTTAACATCAGACCAATAAAAAAAAAATTGTGCTGGTTTGCATTGCTGCTTAACTTAAAGATGCTTCGTCTATGAAATCATTGTTGTTCAATGTAGTTGTATTATTATAAATTAATAATCTTCATAATTAACTTGCAAAATTCACCTCGGCAGGTGATGTCATATTCAAGATAATGTTCAAGAACTAAGTGGATTGTGTAAGGTTTAAATATGTTACTGAGCAAAACTCCTAATACCGACATTTGGAAAGGATTTAAAGCTCTCAAAACATAATTAGTTGGATCATTGGGATACTCTACAAAGCATAAATTTACATTTAATTGTTAGTACAGTCCAGTCAAGGAATGAGGTGTAGAGTGCGTGAGCAGGTAACTAAACGATTCCTTCAGAAACCTGTTCAGGGGGCTTAGGTTGTTAACATACCAAAAGTCCTGACTCCTAGGTGATGAGCGGGGGGGAGGAGGGGTGGGTAAAGGTACGAATTTTGGGTTTTTCGCTTATATCTCGAAAACGGTGCATCTGAGAGAAATATGTTTAAATAATAAAATGGAGTTCTTAAAATTATCTAAAACTTTTATATCATATGTTTTTTTCTCACTCCTAACCGTTTTCGAGCTATACCCTCGGAAAAAGTTGAAATTTACAAAAAAAATCAATTTATGTCAAAATATTCATAAACATTGCATCATATTGTCTAAACCTATTCATAAACGAAAAGTATGAATAGGAAAGAAGTTGTAGATTTTTAAATTCCCTTTTAGAATATATATATACATATGCTGATTAATGTCCAACCCGCCTAAAGTTACAGCTATTTTAAAACTTGTATAGCATTTTGCAATTTTCAGAAAATTAGTTTGTATATCATATTCTTAACCCACAACCTTTGTTCGTTCATCTAATAACATATATGGCCACTTATAAGCAAGTTATTAAATAAAGTAGAAAAAATAGTGATGATGACAAATATCATACTTTACTCTACAGATAGTTTCGTTACACCAATACAATAATAATTGTAAACCCCATTGTTCTCAATATATTCCTAATGTTTTACTCTCAACTTTAAAAGTCATCAAATTTTCATCCTCCTTGAACTTGAGGGCCCAGGCAATGATTGTTCTTCCATGGCATCTTCTTCCTCAGTAGTGGGTGGATCTTGCTGAATGGGCTCTACATCGTCTTCATCGTCCTCATCGTCATCAGGCACACTGTTCAGGCACATCCCTTGACAGTGGAGGCACGCTGCAGAACAGGTGAGCATCGCTTTTTGGCAGCCACACTTTCCAATTACATAATCCTTGGTGCAGCAGCAAAATATAGTTTTCAGAAGAACCTCTGGTGCTGGTAGATTTTCCATTGTAATTGCCACCAGGGTGTCTCCTACACGTTTCCACCCCCAATCTTGAGGGGGCAGCTCATTACCGAGTCACTGCTGCACTTGGTGGTAGGTTTGATTCAGCCTTGATTGTCCGCTTTGGGGTTTGGTCTCTGATATGATACCCAGTATTTCATCTTTGGAGAACTGACAATCACTGCTTCCCTCCAAGTAGCTGAAAATCTCCTCCATAGCCTTTGTAACATGGTTGTCTCTGGGGATCTCTGTTTTTGGAGTTTGTAAACTTGTGGGCTTCAAAAAGTTAATATAGCAGTCTTTGTGGTATACTGCTTCCTCAGCAACAAGATCGTTAATCGAGGAAAGGCGGTGAAGAAATTCATCGCCCAAGGTATCCTTCCTCATAGAACACACCTCCCTGATTCGATTTTGAACAGTTAAAGTCTCAACTGAATGCACAATTTTCCTTTTCGCCAAAGGCTTTTTTGTTTCTTCTTTTGCGCAAAGCCCACAGAACAAACAATTTCTCTTAAAATTGAATTTAGGAACTGAAGCCCGGAGCTTAGACCGCCCTGTCTCTTCATTGGATGTGGATGCCTCCCTAACATATTTTTTTATCGTGTCAGTCCGGGTGTAATTTTTACGACAGCTTGTGTGAATTAAAAGGGATGACAAATCACGGAAACTTTCATGCTTGTTGTCTTTCCGTTCCTTACTTGCTTTAACAAGGCCCAGTATACCCTCTTCTTTGACTTCAGAGACATCTTCACTTCCTCTTAAAACGTCCTTAAGGCACACAGGACACTTAGTAGTACTCATTGCAGTTTCAGGCACACAGGACACTCACTTAGTAGTACTCATATATCATGGTTTGTTGTAGGTTTTAAAAACCTGTTTCCCCTAAATGTATGTTTAATATTACATTTCTTGATCCTAGGCACATTTGACACACACTAAACTAAACTAACTTAGGATATAATCATAACTAAGGATAAAACATAGCACAAAACTGAAAACTTGAAAACTTAGGTATTGTTTACACTTCAAAATGTTTGTAAACAAAACTAACCTTTATAAAGTAAGGGTAACAAGAACCAGCTGACAGTCCATTAACAGAAGACAAGGAAATCAGTGTTACCAACCTAAAAGTTATAAGCATTAAAACTATTATTACTATATGAGATGTTTGTCATTTGGACAAGCAAACTAGTGAAAGTTGGCCCTCACAGCAGCGTAAAACCATGGAAACTAATTTTCATTTGATTTGTTACCACGCAATAAAGTGACATAACATTATAAAAGTATATATTTTTTTAAATCAGTATAAAACAAAGAATATTTTGGGCCAGTAAAAAAAGAATTATTATTGAACTTGTTTCTATTGAAAAATTACTTAGTTTTAATTTTTTATATAACGCTTAGGACCAATACGGATAATTGGCGATTCGGTTAATCGGCATTCTATTGCATACGGCTCTTTAAATGTTGTTTTCAAGTATTAAATTTAATTGACTAACAAATTGCTGATATTGTTATCTTTAATTTAAACAAAATACACGAACAAAGGTTGTGGGTTAAGAATATGATATACAAACTAATTTTCTGAAAATTGCAAAATGCTATACAAGTTTTAAAATAGCTGTAACTTTAGGCGGGTTGGACATTAATCAGCATATGTATATATATTCTAAAAGGGAATTAAAAAATCTACAACTTCTTTCCTATTCATACTTTTCGTTTATGAATAGGTTTAGACAATATGATGCAATGTTTATGAATATTTTGACATAAATTGATTTTTTTTGTAAATTTCAACTTTTTCCGAGGGTATAGCTCGAAAACGGTTAGGAGTGAGAAAAAAACATATGATATAAAAGTTTTAGATAATTTTAAGAACTCCATTTTATTATTTAAACATATTTCTCTCAGATGCACCGTTTTCGAGATATAAGCGAAAAACCCAAAATTCGTACCTTTACCCACCCCTCCTCCCCCCCGCTCATCACCTAGGAGTCAGGACTTTTGGTATGTTAACAACCTAAGCCCCCTGAACAGGTTTCTGAAGGAATCGCATAGTTACCTGCTCACGCACTCTACACCTCATTTTGGGTCATTTATTGACTGGACTAGTAGCCAACTAAAGTCTTTTGGTTCTGGAGCTGCCTATGATTGTATTTCAGTCTTGAAAACGTGTTATGATTATTTTTGCACTCCTGATTATTAAATAAGGCTGCAATTTGGATAAATTGCATTAAATAAGGTTTTCACACCATCATAAAAGCTTATCCAATCTCCATAACCTGGCATCATTAATATCAATATAACTTTACATTTACTAACCTCCAAGTAGCGTATGTACAAATAGTAGCGTAGATAGCAAAAAGATAAACCAGTTCTTAACATGTCCGCTATCAAGAAACTAATAAACTCTCTCCTTAGTCAAACCGTAGCTGATAAGACTAGAGACTCTTGTTGTCAAGACAGGTCAAAGCTTTTTGCAAATGTTATTGTTAGTTTTCCCAACTTTCAAACAATTAGTAATGAGATATCCATTACTTTTCCGAGATTTAAGAAATTTTAAATTTGAATCAGCCAACATTTTTAGTGGCATGAGATAGCAACCACTAAGTAGGACCTTCAAAAAGAGGTGTAAATCAGCGGAGGTTTAAATTAAACTTTCTTAGTTGGGCTCAAAATTTTTTGTTATATGTGAAAGGATAATCTTGGGATACTAACAAAAAAGTGCAGTTTTATACCCTACAGAGGAGTACTGAGTTTGGTTTTTCTGGGTGTGGTTGTTAAAAAGTTAATATGGGGCATCCTTACTTTTGATTCCACCTTTACACTATAGTCTTATTTTCTTTTCCAAATACAAAAATATCTCCTTTATTATTATAATTTAAAATGTCCTTTCTAACAAAAAATTTTGATAGGAGTACTAATAAATAATAGTTTTATTTATTTAATTTTTAATCAAACAGTTTTTATTACTATTAAGCTACACGTGTATCTATTTAATGCATCAGCTTCAATTCATTGTTCTAAGTCTAAAACATGTTAATTTTAATTATTAAATCGGTCAGACAAATGTTTAATAACTCTGTAGTATTCCATAATATAGTGTTAGTTTAACTCTATAATTGCTTGGAATACAATAAAGTTTAAAATATATTTTAGCCCGTTCAAAAATTACTGTGCCAAGTAATCAGAATTAAGTACCAACATGTCCAATTTAAAGACACTAGGTTGAACAGCAAATTCACCAAACTATGCAAAATAATATCACCCCCAACTGAGCGACAAAAGCTGCAGACTGGGGTAAGAGAAGCTGAAGAGGGCAAAGTGGAGAGAGTACCTTCTCAGATTACACTCCCTCTCTTCAGATTTGTTTGCGCTGGTTTGTGTATCCAGGGTTAATTTATTTGTGTTCGTAATTTTGTGGTGAAGATTAAAAAACAAAATTCTATAAGGCAGCTCAAAACCTTATCATCATAATTGGCATATTGAAACAGTAATAGCTTAAATAAAATACATGTACATAACAAGAATTAATTATAAATTGCATTTTCATTATTTCCTAATGAAAATGTATTTGATTAAATATTTCAAACAGTGTTTGTATTGTTATTTAGTATTAAATACCACAGTATGTGTATGTGTAGGCAGGCAGGTTAGTATCACTGTTTGTAAATGTAAGGATTGGTGTGTCAGTGCCACTGTACATGTACGTGTGGGTGGGTCAGTACCACAGTATGTGTATGTGTGGGCAGGCGGGTTAGTATCACTGTTTGTAAATGTAAGGATTGGTGGGTCAGTGCCACTGTACATGTATGGGTGGTGGGTTAGTACCACTGTACATGTATGGGTGGTGGGTTACTACCACTGTACATGTATGGGTGGTGGGTTACTACCACAGTACATGTATGTGTAGGCAGGCGGGTTAGTATCAATGTTTGTAAATGTAAGGATTGGTGGGTCAGTGCCACTGTACATGTACGTGTGGGTGGGTCAGTACCACAGTATGTGTATGTGTGGGCAGGCGGGTTAGTATCACTGTTTGTAAATGTAAGGATTGGTGGGTCAGTGCCACTGTACATGTACGTGTGGGTGGGTCAGTGCCACAGTACGTGTATGTGTGGGCAGGCGGGTTAGTATCACTGTTTGTAAATGTAAGGATTGGTGGGTCAGTGCCACTGTACATGTACGTGTGGGTGGGTCAGTACCACAGTATGTGTATGTGTGGGCAGGCGGGTTAGTATCACTGTTTGTAAATGTAAGGATTGGTGGGTCAGTGCCACTGTACATGTATGGGTGGGTGGATCAGTACCACAGTACATGTACGGGTGGGTGGGTCAGTACCACAGTACGTGTATGTGTGGGCAGGCAGGTCAGTACCACTGTACATGTATGGGTGGGTGGATCAGTACCACAGAATGTGTATGTGTGGGTAGGCAGGTCAGTGCCACTGTACATGTATGGGTGGGTGGATCAGTACCACAGAATGTGTATGTGTGGGTAGGCAGGTCAGTACCATCGTTTGTAAATATAAGGATACGTGGGTCAGTGCCACTGTACATGTATGGGTGGGTGGGTCAGTACCACAGTACGTGTATGTGTGGTCAGGCAGGTCAGTACCACTGTACATGTATGGGTGGGTGGATCAGTACCACAGTACATGTACGGGTGGGTGGGTCAGTACCACAGTACGTGTATGTGTGGGCAGGCAGGTCAGTACCACTGTACATGTACATGTGGGTGGGTCAGTACCACAGTATGTGTATGTATGGGCAGGCGGGTTAGTATCACTGTTTGTAAATTGAGGATTGGTGGGTCAGTGCCACTGTACATGTACGTGTGGGTGGGTCAGTACCACAGTATGTGTATGTGTGGGCAGGCGGGTTAGTATCACTGTTTGTAAATGTAAGGATTGGTGGGTCAGTGCCACTGTACATGTATGGGTGGGTGGATCAGTACCACAGAATGTGTATGTGTGGGTAGGCAGGTCAGTACCATCGTTTGTAAATATAAGGATACGTGGGTCAGTGCCAATGTACATGTACGGGTGGGTGGGTCAGTACCACAGTACGTGTATGTGTGGGCAGGCAGGTCAGTACCACTGTACATGTATGGGTGGGTGGATCAGTACCACAGTACATGTACGGGTGGGTGGATCAGTACCACAGTACGTGTATGTGTAGGCAGGCAGGTTAGTATCACTGTTTGTAAATGTAAGGATTGGTGTGTCAGTGCCACTGTACATGTATGGGTGGTGGGTTAGTACCACTGTACATGTATGGGTGGTGGGTTACTACCACTGTACATGTATGGGTGGTGGGTTACTACCACAGTACATGTATGTGTAGGCAGGCGGGTTAGTATCAATGTTTGTAAATGTAAGGATTGGTGGGTCAGTGCCACTGTACATGTACGTGTGGGTGGGTCAGTGCCACAGTACGTGTATGTGTGGGCAGGCGGGTTAGTATCACTGTTTGTAAATGTAAGGATTGGTGGGTCAGTGCCACTGTACATGTACGTGTGGGTGGGTCAGTACCACAGTATGTGTATGTGTGGGCAGGCGGGTTAGTATCACTGTTTGTAAATGTAAGGATTGGTGGGTCAGTGCCACTGTACATGTATGGGTGGGTGGATCAGTACCACAGTACATGTACGGGTGGGTGGGTCAGTACCACAGTACGTGTATGTGTGGGCAGGCAGGTCAGTACCACTGTACATGTATGGGTGGGTGGATCAGTACCACAGAATGTGTATGTGTGGGTAGGCAGGTCAGTGCCACTGTACATGTATGGGTGGGTGGATCAGTACCACAGAATGTGTATGTGTGGGTAGGCAGGTCAGTACCATCGTTTGTAAATATAAGGATACGTGGGTCAGTGCCACTGTACATGTATGGGTGGGTGGGTCAGTACCACAGTACGTGTATGTGTGGTCAGGCAGGTCAGTACCACTGTACATGTATGGGTGGGTGGATCAGTACCACAGTACATGTACGGGTGGGTGGGTCAGTACCACAGTACGTGTATGTGTGGGCAGGCAGGTCAGTACCACTGTACATGTACATGTGGGTGGGTCAGTACCACAGTATGTGTATGTATGGGCAGGCGGGTTAGTATCACTGTTTGTAAATTGAGGATTGGTGGGTCAGTGCCACTGTACATGTACGTGTGGGTGGGTCAGTACCACAGTATGTGTATGTGTGGGCAGGCGGGTTAGTATCACTGTTTGTAAATGTAAGGATTGGTGGGTCAGTGCCACTGTACATGTATGGGTGGGTGGATCAGTACCACAGAATGTGTATGTGTGGGTAGGCAGGTCAGTACCATCGTTTGTAAATATAAGGATACGTGGGTCAGTGCCAATGTACATGTACGGGTGGGTGGGTCAGTACCACAGTACGTGTATGTGTGGGCAGGCAGGTCAGTACCACTGTACATGTATGGGTGGGTGGATCAGTACCACAGTACATGTACGGGTGAGTGGGTCAGTACCACAGTACGTGTATGTGTGGGCAGGCAGGTCAGTACCACTGTACATGTACGTGTGGGTGGGTCAGTACCACAGAATGTGTATGTATGGGCAGGCGGGTTAGTATCACTGTTTGTAAATTAAGGATTGGTGGGTCAGTGCCACTGTACATGTACGTGTGGGTGAGTCAGTACCACAGTATGTGTATGTGTGGGCAGGCGGGTTAGTATCACTGTTTGTAAATGTAAGGATTGGTGGGTCAGTGCCACTGTACATGTATGGGTGGGTGGATCAGTACCACAGTATGTGTATGTGTGGGTAGGCAGGTCAGTACCATCGTTTGTAAATATAAGGATACGTGGGTCAGTGCCACTGTACATGTATGGGTGGGTGGGTCAGTACCACAGTACGTGTATGTGTGGGCAGGCAGGTCAGTACCACTGTACATGTATGGGTGGGTGGATCAGTACCACAGTACGTGTATGTGTGGGCAGGCAGGTCAGTACCATCATTTGTAAATATAAGGATATGTGGGTCAGTGCCACAGTACGTGTATGTGTGGGTAGGCAGGTCAGTACCATCATTTGTAAATATAAGGATATGTGGGTCAGTGCCACTGTACATGTAAGGGTGGGTGGATCAGTACCACAGTACGTGTATGTGTGGGCAGGCGGGTTAGTATCACTGTTTGTAAATGTAAGGATTGGTGAGTCAGTGCCTTGTACATGTATGAGTGGGTGGATCAGTACCACAGTACGTGTGGGCAGGCAGGTCAGTGAAAATTGTTTGTAAATGTAAGGATTGGTGGGTCAGTGCCACTGTACATGTACGGGGTGCAGGTGAGTTATTGCCACTGTTTGTATAGGTGATGGTTTGTGGTTCAGTACCACTGTACATGTATAGGTAGTGGGTTAGTATGTTTGGGATACAAGTGGGTCAGTGCCATTTTTTTTACATGTGAGGGTGGGTGAGTCATTGCAACTGTTTGTATAGGTGAGGGTGGGTGGGTCAGTGCCACTGTACATGTATGGCTGGTGGGTCAGTACCACTGTTCATGTATAGCTAGTGGGTCAGTACCACTGTACACGTATGGCTGGTGGGTCAGTACCACTGTACATGAATAGGGAAGCTTTAACAGTTTGTTACCAATATTGAAGCTATTACATAAATACAAACTAATGTATTATGTACCTAGTTCAGTTGTACTACAAAGAAATAAAATCTACAGTAGAATGTTATATGATAGACTTAATCAAATCCTGTGGTAGTAATTTACTTTTTTTATAATACTGAAATGAATTCTTTTTTAACTAAAATGTTTGAAGTACACAATGAATTGAACCATTGACTATAGAAACAAGAAAACCCTCAACTCATGTGGGTTCTATGAAGCTGGGTTTCCTATCCCATGAAATTAGTTAAGTTAGGTTTTCATAGATAGCGCTAGAGGTCTCGCTCTCTCTATTCATACCCTCTTCCCAGCACACACTAAAGTGACATAGCTAAGCTAAAAGCACGTGCAGTGTAGAATAAGTAGAAATGGCCTTAAACATTTTATAATAAAAACCAAACTAGCCAAGCGTTTGAGTAATTTTTATGTGTTTTGTATCAGCTGCTTGAAATAAATTATTAAATTAAATTAAAGTCAATGTTATTCTTCTGAATAAAAGGAGACATTAAGAGACTTTCTATCCCTTAAGAATAGAGTTTTGAGAAATTCTTTCTTAATGGGTCTTATGATACCTTGGATTCCCTATTAAAGAGCTAATGTCTCTTTAAATTTCATCCAAATTTGTAAAGTGGTTCCTTAGATTTTGTCATGAGTGAGTAAATTTTGTTCGGATTATTAAGATTAACATATATAATTTTGTAATACAGAGTTTAAACTTTGTTTTAACTTTTCTAACCGCGAAAGGTAATAATCTACCAATATAAAATAAATATACGTTTAAAGTAATAAACAATTAGATATAATAAACACAGAATAAATAAATACAGGAAAATATAAGACTATAAATACTCATATAAAAATTAAATGTGGTTGCTCTAATTTCAATTGAATAAAGAATAGTATATTTTGGTCACACGGGTAGATTTGACCTGAGCCATGAATTATATAAAGGATGGAAGGCTGTAAGAGTCAAGCTCCAGTCCCGGCTGCCGACAAGATAAGGATTTCTCCTCCCTTTCACTTGAATTGGCTTACAGTCGGGCAATTTTCACATCAAGCCCAGCAAATAAATTCATACTTGTCAATTTTGATAAAAAATGAACTACACATACATTTTAAACTAAAATATTTTACTAAATAAGCAATTAATATATAAAAATATATATATGAATGCAACGCTTTAATAAAACGATTTTGTGAAATGTATATACAGCACGATATTTTTGGGATGTTAAATTTAAGATTTTCCTCATTATACAGGGTGAGGCAAACCATTTGTACAGTATGTATAGTAGGCAAACGGTTTGGCTTAGAGGCATAAAACGCACATGGGCAGTCCATTAAAAATATTTTCATCAAAATATATGTACAGTGTCTTCTAAATCTAAGGGTTGTGAGTTCAAATCTCAAAATTGTTCAATGTATACATAATTTTAAAGGTCATGTTGAAAGAAACTCATTGGCGTAAAAAAAATTAACTTCTCTTAATTTGTTTCAAAATGGCGGATATTTTGGGGAAATTTTTGACATAACGAAATACCTTCCTTTTTTTACCATTTGAGTATGTTTATCCCAATTTCAAATTCTTACTCACAAAAAATCAGCTCCACTCTGATATGACACATGACTACATTTATGCTTATGTTGATGTTGGTCACCAAACCCGAATTTTTTGGCGTACTTTGATTGCAAAAAACATTTTAAAATAGCAACATGCATCATGTTGTATGTAATTTTAAAGCTCTCATTAAGACAAACAAGGTTTGTATTTGCCCTTGTTTTTATACCTCCAGTGGTTTTTGAGAAACAAGCGGAAATGTGTTTTTATCATAATTTCCCTGTTTTAAGTTACACTGTGGACAATCACCTTCAAAACCGAATAACCTGAGATAAATTCTCAAATCTTTAGACATGAATGTACTAATGTATAATTATTAATGTAATCACATAATGTTACGGTGTACCAGGTAAGATGTATTACCAGCTGGTATAACTGAGGACATGGACCGAGATATCACCAGCTATAGTCCGAATCAAATAACTTTGGTACCAGCAGAATGGTGTATTCAGACTAGGGCGCGTGGCCGTTCTGCCAGTATCAAAGTTATTTTATTCGGACTATATAGTTCAGTACTATTGGCCCACCCACCCTCCCATACACATACGGTGTTATTGATAAATAAAATAGCCAACATATAAAGTGGGAAGTCTTGTTATACTAAACATTTATAAAAACCCCTAATTTAACTCGAAATAGTTTTAATTATCAAGATGTGAAATTCTTTAATGCCTTACCTAAAAATATTAGATCTTTACCATTTAAGAAGTTTAAAGCCACATTGAAGTATGCCCAAGCTGAAGCATGATTATATAGCAATAATGAATTTTATGATAATGACTTTAACTAATGATTAAGTTAGTTTAAATACAGTATTTTACTTTGTCATGTAATGTTTGTTTTTGACAATAAAATTCTTCATTCATGACGACAGAAAACAAAATAAAATCTGGATTAGCTAAATAAAATGGACAAGAAAGGCTATTTTTATCGTTGGTCTAAGATGATTTTTAACATTTTAATATTAATTTATATCTTGTGTAAAACAAAATCAATTTAAAGCTCTTCCAAAAATAAAAGTTTTGTATAAAACAACTTAAGTTTGTTTCCAACTGTTACAAAACCCCTGAAACAAATTTAATAGTATGTCATTCATGAAATGCAACTGGTTTTTTAGCTGAAATATTTATTTAGCCTCATTTAAAATTCAAGAATCACATATAATTAAGTAAAAACTTTAAAAATGAAATCGCCAAACTACCTTGCATGATTTTCCTACTCATATCAATTCTGGTTAAACATTTAAGAACAATTAACAACTAGTTCTTCCGGTGTCAACCGCGTCAAAGGACTATTTACAATATATACAGTTCCAGACGTTTCGCCCATGCTACGATGTGGCATCCAGTCTCAGCCTAACCACTGAGGATGCCACATCGTAGCATGGGCGAAATGTCTGGAACTGTATATATTGTAAATAGTCCTTTGACGCGGTTGACACCGGAAGAACTAGTTGTTAATAATGACTCCAGCCGCTTAAGCTTACGAAATAGGATTTAAGAACAATGTTAACCAGCAATTAAAACCATACTACTAATCTACACAAGAGATAAATACTAGCTTAAGTAAACATTATTTTGAAATTTGACTGTCCAAAGTACCTCATGTGTTTACACACTACATTTCGGTTAAACATTTAAAATTTGCAAAAACTAAACAGTTTGAGTCTGTTTTGTCTACGAACATAGTAAAACATAACCTAAATAACTTATGTTACTAGTTTACATGTGGTCAAATTGCAAACTTTTAAATGTGTAAAAGTAAATTAGTAAAATACTTTATTTCAATTTTGGTTAATTGTAATGACAACTGAATAGATTCAAATTGTGCTAACTCTTGTGTAGATTATTCATACTATCAATTCATACTGTTTGTGTTTTATAAAGTTTATTGAAACCTGTTTTGGCATATTATATCTGAAGATAGCATTTTAATTCTGAAACGATCATAATAAACATCCCCAACAAATTTGGACCTGTTGACAGAGGTAATTCATTTAATATAATTATAAAACAGTTCAGGGGCTAAATAAACAGTTTTTAAACATTGTGAGAAACACTGTAACTTGAGAAAGGTCTAGCAGTGTCCTTAGATTGGCTGGAAACAAATGTCACAAACAACTCGCAGGCTTGCCAGACAGCAAGCAGATGTTGCAGATGCTGTGTTCCTCTTCAAGTTGATTCGTGGAATTCTTGACTGCCCAGAACTTCTGCAGCTAGTCGAGTTTCGTGTTCCAGGAACTACTAGATCTTTTGAGCCGTTCATAAGAAGAGCCCACAGCAGAAACTATCTGAAGAACAGTCCACTCCCTCGCCTAATGAGCATCGGAAATGCTATCTCTGGTCAGGTTGACTTCCACTTTGACAGCATCCATGCATTTAAGAAGAGGCTAAAAATGATGGACTTATCTTGTCTGTAAACCTTTTTCACCTCGCTCCTTCCTAACCTTCTACCTTCCTTCTACTGACCTATAAATACTCACACCCTGCCAACTTTTACACACATATACACATATACACACACACACCCACACACCTACACACTTCATCCGATTACATTACACTTGCACACATTCATTATAACGCTAGTTATTTTGTTATTTGCTTTCAGTATTGGTTTATTGTTATCATTTGTTTAGTCTAGTTAGCTTTAGTCTTTTCATTGTTGAATTTTGAAAGTTTATTAGTTTAATTTATTTCATGTTCGTTGTTACTATTTATTTACTTTACCATGTTAGTTTTTTATTGTTTGTTATTTTTGATAGTCATATTGTTTATTCATAATATTTTTAGTGTATAACAGTTATTTCTGCATGTTTGTTAATCTTTGTTTAAAAAGGCATTGCCGTTGGTTCAATAAATAAATAAATAAATAAATAAACAGCAGTATCTCAGCCCACAGTCAAAGGGATTTTCTAACTGTTTATTTGTAAAGTGTCCTTAGATTGGCTGGAAACAAATGTCACAAACAACTCGCAGACTTTCCAAACTGCAGTATCTCAGCCCACTGTCAAAGGGGTTTTCTAACCGTTTATTTGCAAAGTGTCCACTTTTCATTACATTCTTTGTCTCAGTCAGCAATTTCACTTCTATTCTTTCAGTTTTGGAAAAAATGAGACCAAAATATTTTTTCACAAAAAACCCATTGAGTAGACTTTTTGCATCACAAATGTTACATATACCGCAGCAAAATACTTTGCGGAAATAAAATCATGCGAAGTATGATTTGTAATAAACTTGCAAGAGTGTTGTCGTGACTCAACTGTCTCCCCAGTAATAATCGTCACAACTCGAGAGAATAAAACCCTTTACACAAAAGTACCAATTTTATTGCTCCTATTTTGTTAGAATCTGTTACCGTCCTTGAAACTCACAACCAACATTCATTTTTCATAATAAGCCTGTACACAGATTTAAAAGCGGTTTGAAATTGAAATACTTCAGAATCTCTAAAATTTAAAGAATTTACTTTGTTGATGACATTTTTTATAGTTACTGTTGATT
>JAQJVL010009724.1:0-14992 GCA_035578905.1 Stictocephala bisonia | reverse complement strand
GAAAACAAGACTTTAGGCTATGAATAAATTTAAACCAAATTACAATTTAACAAAATACCAAAGAATAAATTACGTATATGAACTAAAAATGATAAACTGAGAACTAGGCTATTGATACATGAGCAATGGGTTATAACATGAAAATCAAAGAGTACAGCTAGGCTAGGTTATTGGCAAAGAACAAAAAATATGGTAAATCGGTAACTACAACTGTAAAAAGGCTCAATAAACATTATACAGAATTACAATTGAAAAATAAAGGCAGATATAAAAAGCATTAACGGTAATTAACGGTAAAAGGTAACATGGAAGCACATGGCTTTAACCTAGTCTGAGAAACATCTAGACAAAGAATATAAATTTAACAAAACTCTGAAAACACAAGTAAGAACGATTAATATTATTTAAACAAAAGTATTTTCACCAAAAGGGTGATTAGATATTAAAACTTACAAAATGAACACTTACGTTTTAGTTTGTCTAGCCGAACATAACTAGATTCTGCAGGCAGCACAAGACAACTGACCAGACAGGTCAACCTGACCGAAGCTTCTGGAACACGGAACGAAACGGAACTGGGCCAACGGCTACCAAGGTACGCAAAACGCAAGGCACAAGCGAATCTCAGGCAGCCTTGCAGACAATGACGAAAAAAAACGAAACTGTACCGGTCCAAGACCCGGTACAACACAAAGCTTGCAGCAGTTTCATTACCGGTGTCAGTCAGGCCAAATCATTGGTCTCCCAGTTATGTGCTAAAAACTCTCCTACACTGTAAAAGGCCTCAGATATCAGAACCCTTTTTAAACTTGCCTTAAACGCCTTGAGCGAATTGAGGCTTTTATATTTGGATGGTAAACTGTTGATTAAATGTACACCAACCTGTGAAGGAAGGTGTTCAAAAACGACCGTTCTGTGTTGCCCAGTTCGGAAGTTTTCCCTACCTCTAGTTGCATGAGCATGTATGTCTGTGCCTCGTGTGAGAACACATTTTGACCTGCAATAGTGGGCGGTTTCTAGTATGTATATACAAGGCAGGGTCAACAGTTGTAATGTTTTGAACGCGGTTTTGCATGATTCTCTCATTTTTAATTTACATATTATTCTTATTACCTTTTTTTGTAACCTGAACAATCTTGTAAATTCGTTGTTTGTACAACTGCCCCAGAGCACCACTCCATAGGATAGGTGAGGATAGATGAGTCCATAATACGCTGTCAGCATTACTTTAATTGAGCAGAACTTAGATAGTGTTTTCATAGCATAAATTCCAGATGTCACTCTGGAGCAAACGCTATCAATATGATTATTCCATGTTAAACAGCGGTCCAAGTACACACCAAGAAACTTGGTCGCTTGGACTTCTTCGACCTCTGTTTCGTCTACCATCACTCTGATACTATACTCCGAATGTGATGGGCGTAGACAGAATTGAATGAAATTTGTTTTTGTTGTATTTGTTCTTAAATTAATGTTAGTCAGATGTTGCGTTAGTCCGCTTAATTCCGTAAATGTATTAATTTCCAAGTCAGATTTAGATTTTTCACTAAAACCAATGGTCGTATCATCAGCGTATTGGACAAGTCTTCCGTGCCGTAGAGATGATGATATATCATTTACATAGATCAGAAAAAGTAAGGGGCTGAGTATTGATCCCTGGGGGACACCAAATTTAAGTTGATTGATTTTTGATAACTGGCTGGATACTTGGACTGTCTGCGACCTTCCATGTAAATACGAGTTAAGCCACGAAAGTGGCACTCCTCGTATACCGTTAGCTTCTAGTTTGTTCAACAGGATGTTGTGGTCAACACAGTCAAATGCCTTAGATAGATCTAAAAAGACGCTTAAAGTGAGTCTGTGATTTTCTAATCCCTCAACCACCCTCTCAAGCAGACAAACGATTGCATCTATTGTAGATTTTCCTTCTCTAAAACCGAATTGATCTTTAGAAAGAAGATTGTATTTTTGTAAAAATTGACTTAAACGTGCTAAGAAGACCTTCTCAAAGACCTTACTTAGCACTGGAAGAATGGAAACAGGTCTAAAGTTGCTGATAGAATTTTGATCTCCCTTCTTAAAAATAGGAATGATTTTAGCCATTTTTAGGGAAGAAGGGAAATGTCCAGACTGAAAGGAAAGGTTTATTAGATGTGTCAAAGGCCCCAGCAAGTGTTTGTAGAATTGTTTAAATAGCCAAGTTGACAGGTAATGTATGTAGTTTGATTTCTTTGTAGAAAGATTTTGTATCACATTATCCAGTTCTTCCTCTGAAACTGGTGTCAGAACCATTGAGTTTGGACATCGAACGTTGTCAGGAGGTTGAGACGCTGCTGGACGTTTGACCGTCCCAGCGACTGAGGCAAAGAAATCATTGAATTCGTTGGCGACTCTAGTGGGTTCGGTAATTAGCTCCCCATCAATTTTTAACTGGATTATCCCTGATTTGTGTTCATTTTTTAGCGAGTTTATAATATTCCAAACAGTTTTAGACACATTTTGGGATTCCCCAACCTTTTTAGATATGTCATAGGATTTGGCAGCTTTAATAACATTTCTATATATTCTTTTGTACTGTGTAACAAACCGCTTAAAATTTGGATTTGTGGAAAATTTCAATGTTTCACAAAAAAATTTAAGTTTTTCTCTCGAAATTAATATTCCCCTAGTGATCCAGGAACAAGATTTGGGTCGTTGTTTTAGTTTGGTTTCTTTTATAGGACATGAAGTATCCAAATGAAAGTTCAGAACTCTTTCGAAATTTGAAAACTGTTCTTCACACGAATCAGTTAAATTTAAAAAAATCCATTTCTCTTTGGAGAGAGACGAATTTAAAAGGGCAATGTTTGGTGGCCTTGTGATTCTTATCTTTTGAGAAGAATGGGGTACACTTAGTGGACAAAGGTTGGGAATTATGGCCTGTTGGGCATAATGATCTGCTATGGCTGTGTTCACCACACATCCTTCAACGTCTGGTATGTTAGTTATAATGTGGTCGATAGCTGTCTGTGAGGTTAATGTCACTCGTGTAGGAGAGTTAATTAGCGATTTCAGCCCAAAACAATTCAGGCAGTCTCTAAATTTCTTTGTTAAAGGGGATAGTGTACCAAGTGTATTGATATTAAAATCCCATAAAATAACAAAATTATTTTGTTTTGATGTTAGTTCTCCTAAAAAAGATTCAAATTTTGGGAAAAACATATTTTCATTTCCACTGGGAGACCTATATATTCCAATTATAATTATGTTATCCTCTCCCCCCATAATTAACTTTATACCTGTGGCTTCAAAGTCCTTATCATTAATGTTTTTTATTTCAAATTTTTTAAAAGAGAAGCTATTTTTAATGAATATTGCTACACCTCCGCCTTCTGATGAAGTTCGACAGTAGTAATTGGCCAAGGTGTAGTTTGTTAATAGTAGTTATGAAGTAAATATCATCAGTCAACCACGTAACTAAAGTATAGTAGTTATGAAGTAAATATCATCAGTCAACCACGTAACTAAAGTATAGTAGTTATGAATGGGAACTTGCATTTTGTCAGAGGCAAGGAAGAATATAGAGATGTGACCTCTCTGGTCTGAGAAAGGAAAACACCACAATATTTATACAGTTATTACTTATATTGTTATAAATTTGTGTTTAGAATAAACTGTTATTTAGGTTATAAATATTGGTCAGTTTTGCATATATTGTGGTTATCTGATAATATATACAGAACAAACTGTATATTTCCAAAAACGGGTTAAAATTTATAACAGCCCTATCTGAAATTAATTATATGTTAATGTACTTTTCAAAGAGCAGACCAATTTAAATTGCCAGTATAAAAATCTAAAGGTTTTATTTATTTAAATATAGTTAAACTAACATATTGTTGTAGCCATAAATATTTTTTTTTGTTTTTTTAATATACTGGATATGAATATTTAACTACAAGGATTTAATTACCAGGTGAAATAGTGTTAGTCTTATGAGAATATTCGTCATGTAATGTTTGTCACATGACAGCTAGTTGTGGCAACACATATTTCGCTATATATTAGTGATATTACAGTCCATCAAGAGGTTCTTGTCATGACACCAGTTGTATATGAAGGTCTGTATTCCTCTTACTAATATTCAATTTTTCTCTAAATCAACCCAGTTTTAGCTAGAAAAGAAGAGTGCTTTTGAATTTGTGTTATTCTATCTTGCTAAAGTTAATGCAATTAAAAGTAATGTATAATGTTTTTAAGTGATTTTATAATGGGTTCCTCAGTAAATATGCATTAATGTTACTAAATAATACAATTTGTTAATGTCTGCTTTTATATTTTACCCTTTCCTTCCCCTATTTAGCCCTATATTTTATTCCCTGCTCTCTAAACTACCACTTCAATTTAAAAGCTCAGCCTGCTGTCATTCTTATAAATAACAAAGTTTTATAGTCTAGAAAACCCTATAAGTCCTGCAAAGTAGTCAACCATGTCAGAGTTAGTAGAAATTACCTTGAACATTTCACAATGAAAACCATATTGGCCAAGCTTTTGTGTGATGTTTATGTCTTTTAACCACTGTTTGAAATAAAGTATTAAATTATTCCATAAAGTATGGGCGAGCCGGTGGCCAAGCGGTCCAAGGCGTCCGGACTTGGAGTTTAGGTTAGAGATAGTGCTGGTTCGAATCCGCCCTAGACTGGAAGATTTATCAGTAATATTCACCTTTTACTGTACTGGTTCTGTCTGAATAACTTCCTCGCACAGATTAATAGTCTATGAGGAATGGACAGTGTAAGGTTAAGAAGAGAAGAAAAAAGAAAAAATGCCAATTTACTCTTACAGAAAAAAAGAAATGTTGAGGAGCTGTTTCTGCATATGATACAAAAGATAAGATTCCTCCGAATTTGATAAAAATTTGTCCAGTGGTTTATGAGATAAGTGAGTTACATATTAAGGTAAACAAAATCTTTTTGAATACAATGAATCATATTTGCAGTTTCTAATTTAAATTTTAACTGAGGGCTGTCCAAGCCAGGAATATGTTTTTAATTATTAGTTTTTAAATGAAGTTTGACTTGTAAAATGTACAATGCAACATTTACAAGTCAAACCTCATAAAAAAAAAAAAATAAATTAACTATGGGTGATGATATTGTTCATGTCCACAGCAAATCTTTAAAGCTGTATGTATCCCCTGGGTAGTTCTTCACGAGCAACAAAGCTGGTAGCTGGACCACCACAAATTTGTGATCTCCCAGCTATGGCAACTACAAAAAAAAAAAAAAAAACTATGTTTTTCGTTTGTCAAAGTATTAAGTTAAATGATATTTTATACTATCATGTATTTAAATATTGTACAAACAATGTTCATTTCATTTTTAATAGTTAAAGATCATTCTATTAAAAATGATGTTGGGTTTGGATTGGAGTGAGTCTTGAATAGGTTATGTTTGAACATAAGGAATCTCAATTCTTCAGAACATAGACAAAGAAATTAAAAATTAATTTTTGTAGTACGTAGCTAACAAACCAAAATGGTAGTGTACGAAGCTAACAAAACAAAATGGTAGTGTACTATTGTGTAGTTCTCTGTAAGAGATGGTATCATAGTGAAAACAATAGGCAGTTGAGCAATGGTAGGTCCCGTGTTTTTTTAATTAGGCAGGCTTTTTGAATTTTATGATGGTTTTGCATTCCAGACCTAATTCATTTTAGGCTATTATATTTTGTTTCATTGTTTGTACGGTAATTTTAGTAGACCACTAATGTATTAGCAGGGTTTGCAATCATTGTGCTACGCCATAGAGTATAGAGAGATAATCTCTCACAGAGTACCTATCGACTTCTGCCTGAGTAAGATCACCAGGTTAGTGTAAGGTGTTTCAGATGTACATCTACCAAGTATGTTTAATTGTTTATAGAAATCTTTTGTAATTGTCACATATTAGTCTTAACCAAATTGATTCATGGTATTTGAAGGTGTATAATAATTATCTCTATACACCATATCTCTATATGTCATACTACTAGAGAAAGTACACAATATTGAGAGGCAACAACCACAACAAAGCAATTCCAGTTGTTCATTTGAAAATAATTATCTCTACAGTATATCTCTATATGTCATACTACTAGACAAAGTAAACAATATTGAGAGGCAACAACCACAACAAAGCAATTCCAGTTGTTCATTTGAAAATAATTATCTCTACAGTATATCTCTATATGTCATACTACTAGACAATGTAAACAATATTGAGAGGCAACAACCACAACAAAGCAATTCCAGTTGTTCATTTGAAAATAATTATCTCTACAGTATATCTCTATATGTCATACTACTAGACAAGTAAACAATATTGAGAGGCAACAACCACAACAAAGCAATTCCAGTTGTTCATTTGAAAATAGTTATCTCTATACACTATATCTCTATATGTCATACTACTAGACAAAGTAAACAATATTGAGAGGCAACAACCGCAACAAAGCAATTCCAGTTGTTCATTTGAAAATAGTTATCTCTATACACTATATCTCTATATGTCATACTACTAGACAAAGTAAACAATATTGAGAGGCAACAACCACAACAAAGCAATTCCAGTTGTTCATTTGAAAATAGTTATCTCTATACACTATATCTCTATATGTCATACTACTAGACAAAGTAAACAATATTGAGAGGCAACAACCACAACAAAGCAATTCCAGTTGTTCATTTGAAAATAGTTATCTCTATACACTATATCTCTATATGTCATACTACTAGACAAAGTAAACAACATTGAGAGGCAACAACCACAACAAAGCAATTCCAGTTGTTCATTTGAAAATAATTATCTCTATACACTATATCTCTATATGTCATACTACTAGAGAAAGTAAACAATATTGAGAGGCAACAACCACAACAAAGCAATTTCAGTTGTTCATTTGAAAATAATTATCTCTACAGTATATCTCTATATGTCATACTACTAGACAAAGTAAACAATATTGAGAGGCAACAACCACAACAAAGCAATTCCAGTTGTTCATTTGAAAATAATTATCTCTACAGTATATCTCTATATGTCATACTACTAGACAAAGTAAACAATATTGAGAGGCAACAACCACAACAAAGCAATTCCAGTTGTTCATTTGAAAATAATTATGTCTATACACTATATCTCTATATGTCATACTACTAGAGAAAGTAAACAATATTGAGAGGCAACAACCACAACAAAGCAATTCCAGTTGTTCATTTGAAAATAATTATCTCTATACACTATATCTCTATATGTCATACTACTAGACAATGTAAACAATATTGAGAGGCAACAACCACAACAAAGCAATTCCAGTTGTTCATTTGAAAATAATTATCTCTACAGTATATCTCTATATGTCATACTACTAGACAAAGTAAACAATATTGAGAGGCAACAACCACAACAAAGCAATTTCAGTTGTTCATTTGAAAATAATTATCTCTACAGTATATCTCTATATGTCATACTACTAGACAAAGTAAACAATATTGAGAGGCAACAACCACAACAAAGCAATTTCAGTTGTTCATTTGAAAATAATTATCTCTACAGTATATCTCTATATGTCATACTACTAGACAAAGTAAACAATATTGAGAGGCAACAACCACAACAAAGCAATTTCAGTTGTTCATTTGAAAATAATTATCTCTATACACTATATCTCTACAGGGTAAATGGTACGTGGTGTTTAAAAATTTAAGGGCTTAAACTACATGCTTGGGACTACTTAAAAACGCAAATTTCAGTTTTATATGCCAAATGGTTAGTGTGGTATATTCAAATTAAGATTTATTTTTAAATCATGGACCTAATCAAAAAAAAAACTTTATTACTTACTCAAATGATCATATTTTTTAAACTATGACAACCATTTTTGAAATCTACATTAAATTGTTAACAAGAATAATGAGCTAGTAGCCTGCGTAAATTAAGGTTGGTATTTTGTAAATATTTTGTAAATGTTTTTGTAAAATTGTAAACAATATTTTATGCGTAGTTACTAAATTATGGTAACGGATATAATTGGTCAAGCTATACAGAAAACTGCATAATTTAATGTTCTTTCCAGTGATATGCTTTTGTTTGTATTATCGTACAATGTTCCATTTTTTTTATTATTATTTGAATAGAAAGAAACACAGAGTGGTTAAAAAATTGTAAGACTATCTTACTAGCCAGCAACTAGATCTGGATAATAAAATAACATTATGTTATGTGATTAAAAACACATGTAAATCAGGGACGAATGGTGTTTTACCACAATTCTTAGAACCCGGCATACACCCCAACCTTATCAATAGTTTTGTCTGTTGTCCTTAATGACTGGGAAATTCCACTACCTGCTTAGTTTAACAAAAGTTAGTTTCTTTTAAAGTAACCTTATCACGAGAAAAACTGGAATCCATTATCTGTTTACTCTTTAGACCGGGTCTGTGTATAAGCTATTCAGTTCTGTAGCAACATGGAGTTCACTACAAGAGAATATGCAGAAATGCATTTTGTTTATGGATTTTGCAATGGCAATGCACTTGCTGCGCAAAGAGAGTACAGTTTAAGGTACCCAGATCGAAAAGCTCCCAGCCCACAGGTGTTCACTAGACTTCACCAGAGGTTAGTGGAAAGTGGAAAAGTTCAAAGAGAGTCTTCTGAGGTAGGGCCAGTTAATTATGATGTAGGTAATGAAGAATTGATTCTAAATACCTTTCAAGAAAACCCAGAGAGTAGTATTAGGGCAATTGCGGCTCTACTAAATGTTTCACAGTGGAAAGTGTTGGATATTCTTCATAGAAACAAGTCTCATCCATATCACTTCACGCCTGTACAAACACTTGAAGCTCAAGACTTCGCTCCTTGTGTTCAGTTCTGTAGCTGGTTGCTCGATAGTGATATTGAGCAGTATCATTTCTCCAAAAAGATCCTTTGGACAGATGAGGCCATATTTACAAGACAAGGAATCTTTAATACACATAATATACACATGTGGGCGGAAGATAACCCAAGAGCAACCAAAGAACGATCTTTTCAAAGGAGATTTCACATTATGGTATGGGTTGGGGTGGTAGGTGAAACGTTTATTGGCTCACATTTTTTCGAGGGAAACCTTAACGGGGAACGCTTTTTGGATTTTTCACAGCACAGTCTCCCTTTGCTGCTAGACCATCTCAACCAAGAAAAAAGAGACATTCTCATTTTCCAACAAGATGGAGCTACACCGCATTTCACCGCAGAAGTGCGTCACTGGTTGACGCTCAATTATCCTACATGGATTGGACGGGGTGGGACCGTACCGTGGCCATCTAGATCGCCGGACCTTAATGTAATTAGTATGTCTTAATATTATGTCAAATCAAAGTATTATAATCTTTCTTGTAGTAAATAGTCAAAGCTTCAAGTTTTCTGCAAACTGTGTTTTAATTCAGTTTCACCTAACGTTTTCGATGACGAAACAAAATAATTAAAATCATAATTATACAATTGAAAAGAAAATTAAATTACGAAGTTTTCTGTATGGTTTGACACATTATGTCCGTTGCCATAATTTAGTAACTACGCGTAAAACATTGTTTAAAATGTTACAAAAATATGATTTTATTTTATTTTAACGCATAATTTTAAATACCAACCATAATTTACGCATCTTACTAGCTCATTATTCTTGTTGAAAATTTAATGTAAATGTCAAAAATGGTGTCACAGTTTAAAAAATATGATCTTTTGAGTAAGTAATAAAGCTTTTTTATGGTTAGGTCCACGATTTAAAAAAATCTTAATTTGAACATACCACACCAACCATTTGGCATATAAAACTGAAATTTGTGTTTTTAAGTAGCCCCAAGCATGTGGTTTAAGCCCTTAAATTTTTAAATACCACGTACCATTCACCTTGTATATGTCATACTACTAGACAAAGTAAACAATATTGAGAGGCAACAACCACAACAAAGCAATTCCAGCTGTTCATTTGAAAATAATTATCTCTATACACTATATCTCTATATGTCATACTACTAGACAAAGGAAACAATATAGAGAGGCAACAACCACAACAAAGCAATTCCAGTTGTTCATTTGAAAAATAATTATCTCTATACACTATATCTCTATATGTCATACTACTAGACAAAGTAAACAATATCGAGAGGCAACAACCACAACAAAGCAATTCCAGTTGTTCATTTGAAAATAATTATCTCTACAGTATATCTCTATATGTCATACTACTAGACAAAGTAAACAATATCGAGAGGCAACAACCACAACAAAGCAATTCCAGTTGTTCATTTGAAAATAATTATCTCTACAGTATATCTCTATATGTCATACTACTAGACAAAGTAAACAATATTGAGAGGCAACAACCACAACAAAGCAATTCCAGTTGTTCATTTGAAAATAATTATCTCTACAGTATATCTCTATATGTCATACTACTAGACAAAGTAAACAATATTGAGAGGCAACAACCACAACAAAGCAATTCCATTTGTTCATTTGAAAATAATTATCTCTACAGTATATCTCTATATGTCATACTACTAGATAATATTGAGAGGCAACAACCACAACAAAGCAATTCCAGTGGTTCATTTGAAAATAATTACAACAGTAAAAAGTACTCACTTTACATTTCATTACTTTAGTAATGATATTAAAAAATGCAATTGGTTTAGTATAAAAACTCGGTAAATGAAAAGTAAATGAAGCTATGCGTATTACGGTAGAATGCAAATTTAAGTGATTATCGTGGAGACCGCAAATTTGCCGCCGTGTGGATGAAAACTTGGGCAAAGATTTAATTACCTCGCCTCGAGGGATATAAAAACAGACATGTGGGCTGTGCTATTTATTTTTCTGGGTATAACAGTTTCATTTCTGTAGGACAGCATATAAAAAAAGTAGTTACTGTAAAATATTTCGATTTATTTTACTATTTTGATGATTTATATAATATAATACATTTTTTACAGATGTAAAATTTAATAAGTCATTAATTCTTTGGGCATAAATTTTAAAAATATTGCTAGTAGTATAAGTTAAGGCTTCAAAATACACGCAAGTATAGGGCGCTTTAAAATACGCCATGCAGGCTTCAAAATAGACGGACGGTCAAAGTCCACCGCCGCTGTTATCAGCCACGTGTTGACCTTGAGGTCAATTTTACTATTGTTTACTAGTATTGTTTTGGTGTGACGTCACGCCGTGTTGTCCTAGGTCAGTTTTGGTGTGACGTCACGCCGTGTTGTCCTAGGTCAGTGTTGTTTTGGTGTGACGTCACGCCGTGTTGTCCTAGGTCAGTGTTGAGAGTTCAAAATCAGCAGGGTCATAATTTAATAAAAATCTGCAAAGAGTGGAAACTTTATAGTATCTGCACATGCATTTTCCTCAAAACAACCAAAGTTTCTAGTTGGCTCTGGTAACCTAAATGGTGACATTTTATTTTTATTAACAAATTCTTTAGCTTCACCCTTTAATTAACTGACTAAGCACATTTGCAAACTTTTATTTATGGGTTATTTAGTAAGAAATCTTGGTTCAGTGTTTGCTTTACAAGAAAATGTAATAGTATTACAAATTTAACATTAGGTTCCCACCCAAAGTCACAAAAATCTTGAAAAAATCAGCTCATAATTTAATAAAAATCTGCAAAGAGTGGAAACTTTATAGTATCTGCACATGCATTTTCCTCAAAACAACCAAAGTTTCTAGTTGGCTCTGGTAACCTAAATGGTGACATTTTATTTTTATTAACAAATTCTTTAGCTTCACCCTTTAATTAACTGACTAAGCACATTTGCAAACTTTTATTTATGGGTTATTTAGTAAGAAATCTTGGTTCAGTGTTTGCTTTACAAGAAAATGTAATAGTATTACAAATGTAACATTAGGTTCCCACCCAAAGTCACAAAAATCTTGAAAAAATCAGCTGTTAGATCTTGAATGTTTATTTAACATTCATATATTCATTAATGGTGCTTTATACAAAACTTTTACCTGTTGTTTCTTAAAAAAGTTTGTAATTACTCATAAAATATAGAATTTCTCCTTTTAAAAAATTTAAAAACTTGTGCAATCTGAGCAAATGTGAGGCAAATTAATAAATATATATTATTATTAAAATTTACATAAATGGATAAATAATTACAACTACATTATTAGATTATCAAGGTATTTATTTAAATATTTAACAATATATAGTAGTTTGTTTAAAAATGAATTATTATAGAATAAGTTCAATTATAATTCATTATTTATGTTGTATTAAATACTATTTGCTATTTTATACATTATTAACCTTGTTAGTAATGTTACAATATATAATTATTACAAAAAAAGCTGAAATTTTAAGAAAATATAAGAGGGCAAAGAATGTATTAAAAAATAAAAAATTTAACATTAGGTTCCCACCCAAAGTCACAAAAATCTTGAAAAAATCAGCTGTTAGATCTTGAATGTTTATTGAATTATTATAGAATAAGTTCAATTATAATTCATTATTTATGTTGTATTAAATACTATTTGCTATTTTATACATTATTAACCTTGTTAGTAATGTTACAATATATAATTATTACAAAAAAAGCTGAAATTTTAAGAAAATATAAGAGGGCAAAGAATGTATTAAAAAATAAAAAATTTAACATTAGGTTCCCACCCAAAGTCACAAAAATCTTGAAAAAATCAGCTGTTAGATCTTGAATGTTTATTGAATTATTATAGAATAAGTTCAATTATAATTCATTATTTATGTTGTATTAAATACTATTTGCTATTTTATACATTATTAACCTTGTTAGTAATGTTACAATATACAGTGTGTCCCACGAAGGGGTTTAAACGTTTGATTTTATATTACGTGCCCATTCATGCACCGAACTTTTTTAAACTTTACACAGTTTACAGAGTAGGTTCTAAAAATATTCTGGAAAAATTTCAGCTCACTAACCTTAGTAGAAACAAAATGGCGGCATATTGAAAAACGATTCTTTAAAAACATTAAAAAAGGTGTTTTTGGTTTTATAAAATATTTTTATTGTTACATTCTGGGGCAATATGACTTTTAAATAAAAACTAGAACATAGCCTAATGGAAAACCTTAAAGTCAAAAATTATTCAAACTGTAACCCATCCACAGCAACACACTGATAACAGCGCGTAACAAATGATTCGTAAGCTCTTACAAAGTAACTCCGCGGTATCCGGAGAAGTTCCTCTTCTATTGATCGTTTTAGTTCCTCATCATTATTGAAGCTATGGGTATAAACTTGTTCCTTCAAGTAACCCCATAAAAAGAAGTCACAAACAGTTAAATCAGGTGATCGGGGTGGCCAATCTAAAAAATCACTTCCACGACCAATCCAACGGCCATGAAGGTTGCCATTTAGTAATTGCTTGACAGGATTTGCGAAATGAGGTGGAGCACCATCTTGTTGAAAGATTGCTTGATTCATTTCTGGTACCGTCAAATGGGGCAAGACCTGTTCATTTAAAACTCGTGCATACCTAATCCCAGTCATTGTATTGTCTGAAATGTCGTAAGATAACACGCCGTTACAACTGACACTCGCCCAAACAGTAATTCCTTTTGATTTAATTGGAGTCTCCTCAAGAATGTGGGGATTGACGGTATTATAATAATTACAATTATGCCTATTTACAACACCATTGCGGTAGAAAGTGGACTCGTCTGAGAAAATGATTTGAGTATGCCAATTAGGATCTGACTCATGGAATTCAATGATACGAGAACAAAATTCCACTCTTCTGTCCGGATCATCTTCAAGAAGTTGATGAACTAGGTGACTTTTGAAAAATTTAATTTTGTTTTTCTTAATAATTCTATGTACAGAAGACTTTGGAACACCAGTTTCAAGTTCAACCTTCCTTAGTGATTTCGGTTTACCTGGAGAGCGGAGCATTGATGCGCACACCAGTTCTTCTATTTCCTCATTAGATCGCCTAGAGTACTTTTTGACAACACTACCAGTTTCTAACAAAAGATTTTTCCACTTGGTTATTGTTGGATTACTAGGTGGTTCAATTCCTGGGTAGGCAACCTGAAATTGTCTAATTGCCTCAGAGACGTTGCCAAAAGCAATAGCCCACGCACAACACTTAACTTTTTGTTCAACGTTAAAAGCCATTTCTCGACTCCACTTTCAGTAAAACACTACCGAAGAAAGTTGGGTTATGTTTTTATGGCTCAAGCTAAATTTTACAATGAAACAGCTGTTCTTCAACAATGAGCGTTAGAACCGCAACTAACATAATGAATTTTTTATTTAAAAGTCATATTGCCCCAGAATGTAACAATAAAAATATTTTATAAAACCAAAAACACCTTTTTTAATGTTTTTAAAGTATCGTTTTTCAATATGCCGCCATTTTGTTTCTACTAAGGTTAGTGAGCTGAAATTTTTCCAGAATATTTTTAGAACCTACTTTGTAAACTGTGTAAAGTTTAAAAAAGTTCGGTGCATGAATGGGCACGTAATATAAAATCAAACGTTTAAACCCCTTCGTGGGACACTCGGTATAATTATTACAAAAAAAGCTGAAATTTTAAGAAAATATAAGAGGGCAAAGAATGTATTAAAAAAATTTAACATTAGGTTCCCACCCAAAGTCACAAAAATCTTGAAAAAATCAGCTGTTAGATCTTGAATGTTTATTGAATTATTATAGAATAAGTTCAATTATAATTCATTATTTATGTTGTATTAAATACTATTTGCTATTTTATACATTATTAACCTTGTTAGTAATGTTACAATATATAATTATTACAAAAAAAGCTGAAATTTTAAGAAAATATAAGAGGGCAAAGAATGTATTAAAAAATAAAAAATTTAACATTAGGTTCCCACCCAAAGTCACAAAAATCTTGAAAAAATCAGCTGTTAGATCTTGAATGTTTATTGAATTATTATAGAATAAGTTCAATTATAATTCATTATTTATGTTGTATT
>JAQJVL010009723.1:0-14980 GCA_035578905.1 Stictocephala bisonia | reverse complement strand
GTATCATCCACTTGAGAATGAGTATCGTATGTAGGAAACAAGTTAATAACCATTTGTAATACAGAAAGTTTAATGAATGACAGACTAATAAGAAAACATTTTCCCACAAAACTGCAACAGTAGGAACAAGAAAAGAACAGTCTTACCAAGAATATTATTACACACAAATACTAAAAATACACTACTGAGATCTTCTAGAAGTTACACTAAGAACACAATTCAACTTGGTTTAACACTGAACTGCTGATAGGCTATTACAGCTTTGTCTAAGCAGTATTTTAATAGAACTGTGCTAAATTTTGTATTACAACCATACATTTAAACATAAAATTAGTGTCACTTAGTTTGGGCTTAAAAGAATTGTTCTGAATGTACAAGCAATGTTGTCAGAATAATCTTCCTTAGGTATGTGTTTAGTAAAATTATGATAAAATGTTGAACAGTCTTATGTATTTAATGTTGGTAGAGTATTACTTAAATTTATGCTCAAGAGAATTGTGATGAATTGGTGAGCAGTCATGTTTCTAAATGTTGCAACATTATTACTTTGTCTTGTGTTAAAAGAATTAATTGTTTAAAACGTAATATACAGCAACCTATAAATAAAAAAAATACATAGAAACAATTTTCTAATAAACTCTTCCAGAAATTTCAAACCATGGATCTGTATTTTAAGATTCCATATCTAGAGAATAGTATAAATGATTATGTTGGTACTTCCTGTTTAGAAAAGAAATTGGTTCATTTGTGTGTGGTTTTTTAAAAATATTTATCTCTAGACAGGTTGGTACTTCCTGTTTATAAAAAAATGTTTAGTTTGCCAAATATTACCTGTTTAATCCATTTAAATTTTTTGAAATAATAGTATTAAAAATATTTAAAAAAATAGTAATTTTCAACTACAACTGAATATCAGGTGAAACAATCAAAGAATAGCAATAAAACCGCTAACCTTCTACTAACACCAATGCAACAAATATTGGTCAATAATTAACATTAATGCTGTACAAGTTAATTAAATGATATTATGGAGGTCTAATAGTTTGGCAGGTCTCTTACCCTTGCTGTTATTTCACTAAGAAGATGATTACAGACACAAGTTTATTAATCTCAATACATAATATAAAAGTTTTCTTACACAAAGAACAGCTGAAGGCTGTGAGAAAAAGATGCAGAAGCAAGAGACATAAAAAAGAACCAGGGACAGTGAAAATCAACTAAGTAAGAACAAATACCGAAAATTTAAATTATTCAGTTGCAATTGAAAGGAACTATGTAAATTTTATTAAATGTTTATTTATTAAAATTGCTCATTTCTTTTAGATAGTTCACTAACTAATAAGTTTAAAACTGTAATTAAATGTAATTTGTAATAAATAAATACAAGATTGTGTCAACAAAATCAATCAGACCCATGTTTTAAAATAAACAGTAATTTGAATAAAGAAACTAACTGAGGGGTTACTATATAATTCTTATCTTTTTCTTCTTGACCTAAAGAATCGTTTTCCTAAATTTGTTACTATACTAATGACTTATACAAAAAACATTCACTTACAAATCTTTTAGTAACTGAAGGAAAACATGGCACGTGCCTTATGAACAACTAAAAATATTTGTGACACACATAAAAACAGTTTTTCAACTGGTAAAGAGAACAATTTATTACTATCTTTTATCACTTCTCTACTAATCAATGTAAGCCATTTTGTATTTATAACATCTCACAAAAGATTTATCTAAATTCTGCACAAAAGATTATTCTGTGTATAATAATCATCTAAAAATTCTGAGAAAATCAAACTTAAAGAAAATTTAACACTTAATTTTTTATTGGTCACTGTAAAAACTACACTAATTTGACACTTTTTACGAATAACTGTAGGATATGACAAGTAGCAAAAATACAACTGTCTGAAGTCAACAGGCTAAAAATGATGTAGTTAGGACTACTAATTGACACCACTTTAATGCCTAAAGATAAATTAACTTTTATTACAGCCCAGAAACTATTATTCACCTTAGATAGTTGACAGTACAACAAATATTCAACTACTTTCGATAAGAACAATTTCCAGTTTTAAACAATCAGTTATGCAGTTTGTAATTTTGTGTGACACTTTTACAACAGTTTAATTTTTATCACACACTCCTTTTAAATCATTGTATTGTACAGTAGGGTGGGTTGAAATCAGATTTTGGAATTTAAAATTTTTATCGGTCTCAAAAGCATGCAGAATAATAGGAAATAATTGAAAATCATAATTTTGCGCATTGAATCTGAAGTTTAATAACATGTGAAACTTAAAAAAAGAAGCCGTGTGTAAACCCAATTTGGTTTATTCTGGACGAATGAGATCATAAATAGAAAAATCACTTCAAACCAGTTTGAAAAATTGGGAATAGGTATAAAGACTTTTTAACTAGCACTAACTCAACAATACTGTTGTGCAATGTGACATATGACTTCAAACTGGTTTAAAGAGCTCTTTCTATTTATGATGCCAAAATATTTCTTCTATCATTAAGGTCCAGTATAAGCCAAATTGGAGTTATTCACAGCTTCTTTTATGGAGTTTTGCATGTTAAACTCTCAACTTGTTTCTTCACGCACATACATAACTTTTGATATTTGTAATTTGAAATGCCAAAATTTGATCTTTTCAGCCCACCCTACCGTTCAGCCAATGATAAGGTACCGAAGTCAATTACCTTGATCTGGTGAGTCTTTATTTTTAGTACATTCTGCTACATCTATGTAAAGACTGTGGAAAGAAGGCGATAGCCTCTGGAGTAAGATATAAGGGAAAATTTATTTTACTAAGCGTATCAACACCTGAAACATCTCCTTTGCATATACATGCAATCTCCTTAGTAGTAAGGATTTCTAGAGGAAATACAAAGTCAATCAAATCCTGTTTGTCCACAGTTAACAGTCTGATGTGTTTTAATGGTTTCAGCATCACCTCCCTCAGCACAGGACCATCTTCACTATCGTTGACTGAAAACAAACGTTTGTGTTATTTCATAACTAACCCTACAGAGTGGCAATTATTTTTATATCTCCTTATTCTTATTGTACACCTTTTTACCTGTCCAGTTATTTTAACACCCATGGATGTTAAGTTACACACATTTATACACATGTCCTGGGAATTTATGTAAAATCAAAATAAATAAAAAAATCAACCAGATAAAAAATCAAGAAAAACATATTCCCTTTGTCTTATTACCTGTAAAAACTTGCAAAACATATATTGTTCCGTGCAAATATAATAGAAACGTTCATTCCGTGAACTTCCACCCCAGACATCGTTTATTAACCGTAGATAGCGAATCCTAGTGCTTTGCGTGCTATTTTTAAACGTAAACACGATTGTGAAAGTAGGCAAGAGTACATGATTAGTTAATGTAATCTTAATTCAGTCTGATTTGAATATTAATTTAATTGTTTTTTAACATTTTTTCATTGATATCGTGACATTGACAGTGCCTAATTGGTTATATTAATTTAACCCTGTTAACATTTTTATATTTAGCAGAAGTTCATTTTGTTGTACCCCATTCTAGGATGTAGGTTAAAATATAGATAATTATTAAAGTACATAAGTTTATTAGTTTAAGTACGTAGTTTTATAAAATGTTTGTGTATATGTAATTTAGTTTTTAGCACTTGAAAAAGGTTTGGGTTTTACCAAATCGAAACGTGATTGGTAATTTTCACGTAATTATGGCAAATGTCTAACTACCTTTGTCTCCCTCACCTAAGAGAAAACTGAAAAACTGTTTGGTTTTCTTTAGGGGTGTGCGATGCAGCAATTTTTTTTATTCGATGCAGCAATGCGATTCAAAGAATTTCGATTCGGTGCAACTCGATTTGGTGCACATATAAAGAATGTATGGTTTTTATTAAGTTTTAGAAGCAGGTACTGTATGTTGCTTTTACAAAAAAAGATAATTTATAACATACATTTTTTAATAAATGTTAGCTAGTTAATGTTATATGTATGAAAAAAAAAAAAAAAATAAAAATTAACTTTATATCAAAGTAAGAAGGCCAATTAAAAATAATATCAAGAATGTAAGATTAAGGGATTAAAAAAATGCAGTAGGCCTAAAGCACAATAAATCATAATTATTTTGAAATACAGTTTTAGGTCTTAATAAATTTGTTCAGCACTAAGCACGCTAATGTATTTAAGGAAAAATGTTAAACAAAGCTAGTAAAAGAAAGTTGATGGCTCTGTATTAAATTTACTTTACTTTGCTGTTGTTGTGGGGGAGTAACTGTTCAAAATATACAAAATGTAATTGTTACAGTTAAAATTTCACAGGCAAAAAAAAAAAAAGAATGTATAAAATAATGGAAAACAACTTAATTATTGTTATTCATTATCGTTGCTAGAAAATGATTAAAGATTTTTATCGTCATAAAACACCTAACAGTGCATGGACAAAAGTTAAGATTTTTACACTAAATTTAATAAAACTTTGCAAAAAAATAAATAAAAATTATACAAATACAATGTACAAAAAATTTAAATAGACATAAATACAATTCAATATACAAAATGGCTAGAACAATAAAATTAGATAAATAACACTTAAAGATAAATTAATGTTAGACTGCATAATACTAATAATGTTAACATATAATCTAGGTCATAATTCTAAAACTAGTTATGGCTTTCCCAATTTAATGTTAAAAAATCATCAATTTTATAAAGACATTCATCCAGCAGAACATCCTTGATTTTTTCTTTAAATTTAGAGTGGGCAGTGATTTAATTCTATCTGGCAATGAATTATACAGTTTAGTAGAAATATATAACCAGTTTTTCTGTGAGCTACTATACTTAGACTGTTGACCTCTTAAACAATCTTTATGTCTTGTATTATAAGCATGCAAGTCAGCATTGATATTAAAGAAATCTAAATTTCCATGAACAAAACTGAGCATATGGAATACATAAAGAGAGTAAAACTTTAGAATTCAAAGTTGTACAAATCAAGGTTTACAAGATGTTAATGCAAGTAAATTGCATATTAATCTAATAGCCCTTTTTTGGAGTATAAAAAGTTTCATACAATTACCACTAAATCAAGCAAACGAGTGAGAGTCTGGGCCCCCACAGCAAGACCCATAGGAACCCTAGTGAACCGATAGAGATTCCAGGGAACACAGAAGCTAGTCATAGGCCGTGATTCCTTCTTCAATGGAATCTGATGGTAGAGGCCTGGTTCAAATCAAAAACACTGAAAAACAGCCTTACCGAACCAATCGAAGGTAGAATGCAAATCAGGCAGAGGTACTGAGTCAATAGCAACCTTAGCGTTGAGCCTCCGATAATCCATCACAAGCCTAGACGTACCATTAGGCTTGGGCATTAGAAAAGCTGGACTGGCATAAGTGGAACGAGACAGTTCAATAATACCCTTGCTAAGAAGATCTTCGACCCTCATGACCTCCATCTTTGGGGGAGCAAGTTTATAAGGATGACTTCTAACTAGCTGAGAATCGGTGAGGTGGATCTCATACTCCAGAAGAGAAGTGACCCCAAGTTCAGGCGTAAGCACATCAGGAAACTGCAAACACAACCTCCTAATAGCCTCCGCCTGCTCAGGGTGGCGATGACAGACCAGATCCACCTTGGGTTGTTTGGGCTCACAACCCACCTCTTGGACTGCAGGAGGGTAGTCAGAATCACCTACCAGAGACACCAAAACTTGCCGATTAAACTTAAAAAACATCTGACGCTTCTGGAGGTCAAGCATCATACCACTTTTAGAGATGAAGTCTGCCTCTAAGATACAAGAAACAGCCAGGTCCTTGGCAACAAGAAAACCCCACCTCCAGGAAAATCCATCAATCTTGAAATGTAGAAATGCCTTTAGAAGAATAGGTAAAGGAGTTTGGGATGCCGTACAGCAAGTAATAGGAGAAGGCTCAGTGTGCCTGACAAGTCCTAAGGCGTCAAGAGACTCATAAGAGAAAGGTTGATGATACTGCATGCCGAACCAGAATCAAGAAGGGCTCGACACACCGTACCACCGAAAGAAATGAAAATGCCAGGACACACCGAGATGACTGCACTAAGTCTAAGGGAAGCCATGCCAGCAAGGCCCGAAAAATCTCCGGCACTCCTGCTGTTGATCCGTGTCATAGGCAACTGGCTACGGTCACTCGCAACAACACGAGGAGCTACTGTGGAGGCAACCCCCGCACCACAACCTCTAGCACGTGGGCAGTCACGACGAATGTGACCCAGGTTGTCCACGAGCAAAACAAACAAGCCGGGAACCACGACCCTCCACTGGCTGACCCACACCTACAGACATAGCCGGTAGACGGATGGGGAGAGCATGATGACTCTCATAATCCCTCCCTTGCTGGTCGGAGAACTGCACACTGCGCGAAACAAGGCACTGCTGATGCAGCTCCCGAACAGACGAAGGAACACCAGCAAAAACTAATCTGCACCGTTCTTCAGGAGATTTGCCATCCAGGATGACACAAACGGTTTCAGCTTCCAAAAGTGTGAGGCACAACACTCGACGAGCTTCCTTGATGGATGAGACATAGGCTGCCAAAGACTCGTCCCCACGCTGCGAACGATAAAATTTGTCCATGACCAGCCTCTACCTGAGTTGAATGGGAAGAAAAGAAGATAGTAACTCTCGATGGAATGAGTCGACCGAGGCATCACTGGCCAAGACAGAACTTAGCAAATCCACAATGGGACCTCTGCAATATGGAAAATTCAGACGAAGCAAGTCTCCAGCCTGCATGCCGGGCATCTCACTAAGTCTGAGAAAGACCTCTAGAAACTTGAGGAGTTCCTCGGGATCCATCCCATCGATCACAGGGAGACTTTGGATCATGAGAGTTAGTGGGTTAGGCAGCTTGTGGTACTCAGCTGCAGAAGAGAAGATGAACAAACCGTAGCCGAGGCAGAAGGAACGGCAACTGAAGCCGTACTACAAGCAGCCTCAACAGAAACACCTGCAGGCTCAGAAGGAGCCTCAGGCACAGTAAACGCCGTTGTCTCAGCCTGCGGCCTCGACACGTTAGAAGACGGCAAGAAGGTAGGCCGCTGACCCAAAGTAGTAGGAGTCGTGGAACCAGAGAGTGCCTGAAAAATCTCCTCCAGCATAGACACACTCTCTAGGATCCACGCCCTATCCGACGGTTCCAACCCCAGTGCCTGGTTGACCAAACGTAGACAGGCAAGCAG
The DNA here is from genome assembly GCA_035578905.1 of Stictocephala bisonia. Lineage (NCBI taxonomy): Eukaryota > Metazoa > Arthropoda > Insecta > Hemiptera > Membracidae > Stictocephala > Stictocephala bisonia. The sequence goes on along the minus strand of JAQJVL010009723.1, from coordinate 7,745 downwards.
GTGCCTCAGACGTGCAAGGCGACAGGCCCGGTCACGACCTACGGAGGTTCCAACTGTAAGGTGGAAGATGGGGAAGGGGTGTTAGAAGTCTTTCAGTTGGCAAACAATGCTGGTTTACAAAACAACTCGTCATATTACAATTATTTAAAAAATTAAAAGCTAATTTTAATTATTCATAATTATTATGTACTGTATACATAACTGTTTAAAGTTATGTATACAGTACAGTTATATATGGATATATCAGCTTATATTATACATTAAATATTTATATACATTGTTTTTATATGTAGTTTCAGAAACACCCTGGCCTGTTAAACTGGAGGAAAATTCATTGAATAATTTGGGAGCAAAGTACGCAAATCTTTTTTTTTCAAATTCACGGCGAACGCGAGGCATCTCCAAAACTTGATCCTGTCTAGTGCTGTGAGATCGGATCTGAGACCTCTTTTTTAGTTTTTCCCTCAAATATCTCTGCCTGCCAGTGGTAAGGATTCTATAAACTAGGCATAAGGAGTACAGGTATCAGTCACAGTTAGCAAACCCAGTGATAGGCGCGCCTCTGAAACATGGTCAAACCTTCTTAGTCCACATACATACCTGACACACATATTTTGCACTCTCTGTAATTTGTCTAAATCTCCTTTAGACACAATATTGCCATACACAGGGAGGCAGTAATCGATCACAGTGAGCACAAGAGCTTGGACAAGGCGATCTTGGTCTCGTTAGGAAACAAGTACCTATGTTTGTATAACATTCTTAGTCGACTAAGAGCCCGCCGACAAACAGCACTTACATGACCAGACAAAGTGAGGTCACCATCGAACATGAGGCCCAAGAGCTTTGAGGATTCACACTCATTCAGTCTGATACCGCCAAGCAATACCTCACCGACAGATTCCGAACCCACATTGGAAGGAATCGACAACACACAAAATTTTTCCTTGTTCAATTTAATCATATGCCTCTCAGACCAATCATGGACAGTGCTTAATTCAGAATTCAAAATGGATACAGCTGTGTCAGCTCTTCCGGCACCTTATGAAACACAAAGTTGAGCGTCATCGGCGTATGAATACAAGCAACTATTTTGTAAGCCTGAACCCATAGTGGTGGCAAACAGAGTGAGTAGAATAGGCCCGAGGCAACTACCCTGTGGAACACCAACAACCTTACTCAAAGATGAAGAGAAATCCATCCCAATTTTAACCTTTTGTCTCCTATTTAACAAATAGGAATGAAACCAAGAAACCACTTCTGGTCGAAAACCATAAAAATGCATGACAGCCAACAACATACTGTGATAGAATCGAATGCATATGAAAAATCCATCAATGTAAGAAGAGATGCTTTCTTTTCTGCCCTTGCTTGAAGTAACTCATCGCAAAAATGCTCATAATAAAAGCGCAGTTGTTGTATTATGATCCTTTCTGAACCCAGACTGCAAGGATATGAATAAATGAATAAATGAATAAATGATTTATTTTCCAATTAATAAATATATAAAAATCAACATGTGCATGGTTTGGAATATGACTGGCCACGTTTACTAGTACTATGGCCAGTTCTACAAAATATAAAACATTTTAAAAACATAATTTACAATGTGAGTCTAGCTGCATGGAACTTAATAAAATGACATATAAACGCCCCTGTGGTATGTGTGTCATCTTAGGAGCATGACAACATGAAACAGTATTAATGGTAACTAAAAACATATTTACAATTTAGTACATAATTTATAAGAAATTCTAAACAAATAAAACGGTATTTTTAACATCTAGTTATATATATGGTACTTATAAATTGTTATATTAATAGAAATTTAATATTTAAATGATGCCTACAAAGTGAATTAATACAATAGAGAAGAACTTATCAAATTTAATTTTTTACAAGTCAATATCACCAATACAATCATTACTGCAAAACATCATTTAGGAACTCTATATTTTGTAGAGAAAAAAGCCAAGCAGTAAGATTTTTACAGAATTTTTTCAGATTATTGGTGCTTTTTACCTCATCTGGTAATTGATTGAAGTATTTTGGACCTAAATAATTGAAAGAATGGCGATAAATTGATCTGTTAACTTTAGGCAATCGGTAGTTTCGATTTACGTTAAAGCGAGTCTGATAGTGTAAATTAAATCCCTTATCTCCACTTCTAATAAAAAATAATTTGAGTACTTTGAAAATGAAATGATGCTGAACAGGCAGTATCCTAATTTGTACAAATAAGGGGAATGAACTATCTCTTGCGTGTTTTCTTTAATATTATGCGCAGAAAATAATTCTGAGTGACTCTGAGTTTGTCCATCAAGAATTTGTATGTACCCCCCCAGCAAGCACAGCCATACTGCAATTTTGAATTTATTAGTGCACAATATAAAGATCTAAGAAGCAATGTATTACAAAAGTGTCTTAAAAAATAAAATTTTCTTATTGACAGTCTTAGTGAGTTATTTAACTTGACAATGTGCTGCTCAAAAGTTAGCTTTTCATCAAAGATGATTCCCAAATATTTTATATTTTTAACTTTCTCTAGCGGCAAACAATTGCAAAAATCCAGATTACATATCGTGGAATGAAATTTCACAGGGATAGGTATGTTGAAACCAATGAAGTCAAAATTTATGTATTTTGTTTTGTTTACATTTATTTGCATTCTATTAGATAAGCACCATTCCCTCAAAGTGAGAAGGTCTTTGTTCATTTGTTCACCGATTATGAGTTCATCTTTATGTGCATAAAAAATGGCAATGTCATCAGCAAATGCATTTATTGTACCATTAAATTTTAAGTTTAACAGATCGTTGATAAATATCAAAAATAAAATCGCAGAGGACGCTGATCCTTGCGGGACACCTGCCATGACGACATGTATGCCACTATAAACATTACCAACCTTAACTTGTTGCCTTCGGCCCACAAGAAAGGTTTTAAACCAATTCAATGCAATACCTCTTACACCCACAGCTTCTAGTTTTTGCAAAATAATATCAAAATCGACCATATCAAAGGCTTTTCTAAAGTCGATATATAATCCTGTAGTTTTTTGCTTTGAGTTTAAATTGTTGTATAGTCTATTCGATACATCCAGAAGTGCATCTTCAGTTGATTTGCCTTTGATAAAACCGTATTGACATGGATTGAAGAAATTTAATTTGATTAGATACTCCTGGAGTCTTTTTATCATTGTTTTCTCAAACAATTTAGAGAAAATGGACAGTAAACTAATTGGTCGTATATTGTCTAATTTAATTGAATTACTATTTTTTTTTAATAGGTACTATTGAGCTAAGCTTTAAACTCTCAGGGAAAATTCCCTTACTGAAGCTATTGTTTATGAGAAAGACCAAAACTGGAGCTAGCTCATCAATTACATGTTTCAACAAACGTACATTAATCTTATCAAATCCGGTTGATTTTTTATTCTTAAAACATTTAACAATATTTTTAATTTCAGCTTCATCTGTGGGGGTTATAAAGAATGAATGTTCATAGACACGTAAAGGTGGAAGTGTAGTTGAATGGACTATGTCTGGGCGGTCAGACTGGATTGCGATAAGATAGTCGTTTATCTTATCAGCAATGACAAGACAATCCTGGCTAACTTCACCTGTTGGCAATTCAACTCGGTCAAACGTTTTATTTGAGCATCCGCCTGTCAGGTTATTAATAATTTTCCATTGCTCAGATTTACCCTTTACAATCATCCATCAATTTTGAATAATAGTTATTCTTTGTAATAGTTATAATATTATTTAAGTTGCTGGTATATTTAATAAAATATTTTTGGAATGTCATATCATAAGGCCTTCTTTTGGAAATTCTATATAATTTTTTTCGTGTTTTAAATCTATGGAGTATATTCGGTGTTATCCATGGATTTATTGCCTTGGCCTTTAACAACTTAGAACTACCATCTATTGTTTTGCTACTACTAACTATACAATTATTTAATATATTGCTAAATCTACTGTAAGCAATATTTACATTGTCCACTGCATAGACTTCATTCCAATTTATTTGTTGTAGGTTAGCTTTAAGCAACTTAAAGTCTACAAGATGTTTTTCTGTCTTAGAGCTATTATTAATATTAGGAGGATTAGTACCAAATGATCTAACTTTACCAGTATCAAACGTGAGGGCAAGTATACAGTGATCAGTAATTCCATGGTCAAAAACAGCAGATTTGTAATTATTTATATATCTGCATCTTATAAAAATGTGATCTATACATGTAGAAGAAACAGCTGTAATCCTGGTAGGTGAGTTAATTAAGGATACAAAACCATTACTGTGCAGTAAGTTATTATAACTATTTGTTATAGCATTGTTATTGTTTAGGTTAATGTTAATGTCACCGATATAAATTATATTATTATTTATTGATTCAATTTCTCTGGTTAATTCTGTTAAAAAAATATTCTCAGAAACATTTTGTAATCTATACAAACATAGTAATTTAAATGTGTATGAGTTAATTACAACGCTTAGAAGCAGTGCATCAGCAGATGTCATATTCAAACTCCTCACAGAGTCAATTACAATGTGATTGTCGATGTAACAAAGGACACCACCTGATCTGTAATCATCGTTACAATGAGCAAACAACCTGTAACCATCAAGTTGATACAAACATAACTCATCTGTACTTATCCAGATCTCACTCAATATAACAATATTAACTTTGTGACTTAAACTATTTATTTGAACTAAGAGTTTATCAAAATTTGACCTCATACTTCTAATATTTGTATAGATTAACCTTATCCCATCTTTATAATCTTTAAAGAAATTATTTATATCTGTATCAATTAAAAATGATGTGTTATTAGTATTCATTAACGGAGAAACATGTACTTATGAATCAAACTTATGCATTTAAAATAGAATAAATATATCAATATATACAGCAATAAATATACCATTAGATACATAATTATATCCATATACAACTTGTATTGATAGTGTAATATCATTGAATATAGACGGTAACCATTGGAATAAAATTATTATATAATAAGGGTATCCCTGTTCAGAGTCAAAGGTATGGCCCATTTAGGCATTTTTAAGATTCTTAATATCCTCATAATTAATTATTTTCTTACAACTTTCACCTTGTCTTCTCCGAACAAAAAACTTCCCGTCCCGGAACCAGGCGTAAGCATAGCCCACTTCCTTACATTTAGCCTTAAGATCTGATAAGAATACCTTGTTTTCAGGGGATAAATGTTCGTTCAAATATACTCGCTGTTGAGGAAACGCCTGATTGATGTCTCTCGCTGTCAGTCCTCCCTTCTTCTCCTTGTACTTTCCTAAGACGGTGTCCCTTGTAGATCTTCGTACAAATCTGACAACTATAGATGGTGTTCTATTTCTTTGGAATGTCGGGACTCTATGGGCAGCTGAGATGTCCCCATCGCTGATGCCCACTCCAACGGAAGCTCCAATGTCCTTTATCAAGGCCATGATGTCTTCATTCGGAGTTACTGGTAGTCCGCTTATCTCTAAGTTGTCTTTTCTAGAGTATTGTTCCAGTGTTGTAATCTTGTCTTTCAGTGTAGATACTTGACGAGTAAGGCCAGCATTCGCAGTTCGAAGATCTTCATTCTCCTTTTTTAGTACAGTAAATTCCTGTCTCATCTGCTTCATGAGATTATTAGACTCGTCTATTTTGTCAGAAACAAACTTGACAGCGTCAGACAGCTCAACAAACTCGTTCCTGAATCCTTTCAGCTCCGAGAAGATTTCTGATTTCATTTCTTCAAGCACTCTCGTAAGGAAATCCGTGGTAATTGCCTGACTTGTTACCGAACTAACACTACTATGGGTGGATGATGTATTTCGGCAATCTTTACATTTCCAGTCGCGTTGGGAACGTGTCTTAACACCATCCATGTCATCCTTAATACATTTAGCATGAAACACCCTCCCACACTTCCCGGCACATTTCAAACTGTCCAAATCAGAGCACTGATGATCACATACACCACAGTTGGACGACATTATAAATAACAATAATAGCTTGTCATAAAATTGTAAAGTCGAACACGCAGGTAATTAGACAGCTCGGCTTGCACGGACGTGTTAGGTAGGAGCGATACGGCGATGTCTTATCTGCACGGCCGCTACAGCCAGACTGAGCATATTATTCAACTCCAAAAAAGCTACCATCTGTGAAACAACTAGCTTCTCCAATACCTTAGACAAGGCAGGCAATACCGAAATCGGACGCAGGTCTGATACAGATGAAGGTGTCTTGACTTTGGACAGAGGTAGTACAATTGCCTCTTTCCATGCATCCAGAAAAGTGGAAGTGGCTAATGACTGGTTCGCTAAGTGTGTTATGGCATCAATACAATACAGGGTGTTTCAAAAAGGACTTTACAAATTTGAAAATTCATATAACATTTATTAAACAAGGTACAGAGCTGGTTTTGGTGTTGTTTTAAAGGAAAATAGTTTAAGTTTTGACTCGCGTAGTCTGTTAGTGCCTAATCGCACCGCACAAGCACTAGTGACAGTTACGTTTAACATGGCTGCCTTCACTGGACCGGAGCGTGCTAGTTGTGTGTTTTGGTTTGAAGAATCGAAGTCTGCGACAACAGTTCAGCGTAATTTTCGTACCAAGTACGCTAAAGATCCTCCTAGTAGGCCTACAATTTATGAGTGGCATAGTTGTTTTGTAGAAACAGAGTGCTCAGTGAAACATAAAAAAATCCTCAGGTCGTCCAAGCACATCTGACGAAGTCGTTGAGCAAGTGAGACAATGTTTTGTAAATAGCCCTACGAAATCGACCCGGCGTGCATCTCGTGAGCTGCAAGTATCACATACGACGGTTTGGCGTGTGTTAAGAAAACGTTTGCACTTGAAACCATACCGATATTCGCTTTTACAAGCAATTAAAGACACTGATAAGATTGCCCGTAGGAACTTCTGTGTGGATATGTTAAATCGAGTGGATGATGATGAACATTTCTTGGACAACATAATCATTAGTGACGAGTCCACTTTTCACTTAAGTGGTGAGACCCATCCCCCCACCAAAGCTGGGAAGCGTGCCAACCGGGGGATGGCTCAAAACAAGTCGAGCGATGGGATCACGGGTGGCAGTTGGAGGGTCCAAAATAAAACTCGGCAGCTGAGCGAAACTAATTTATTACCAAAAAACCACTATTAACATAATCAAAAACGGCAGAAGGCCACGATATAAAATAGGCAGAAGGCCACAATATAAATTTTCACTTAAATAAATAATAACAAACACTAAAATTACCAAGATACTACACAATAACAACAAACGCTATAAATACCACAAACTCTACAAAAACCCAAAATTTAACAATTAATCAACTGTATGGCCTATCTGCAGCCTAGCCTGAGACACCCCAAAACGTAAGAAAAATTTAATAGGCCCCGACTAAAAGTGAAGAAAATTATAAAATTTTTGGTATCACCAATTACACCGGCAATTTGGCCCGCATCCCTTGATTCCACCGGGCCAGGGAGTAAGCCGGAATCCCTGGGCAGCTCCGAATTAAAAGTTAACAATAATCCCCTTTTGGTGAAGAATTTAAAAATTAAACAATTTAAAAGAAAATATAACACGGTACCGTTTTAGTAAAAAGTCACTTCACGACCTCCATAATACAATGAACGAAAAATATAAATAACAATCACTAGGCCTAAACATATAAATAAATAACATAACTTAACCATAGGGACCTAAAACTTA
>JAQJVL010009722.1:0-15000 GCA_035578905.1 Stictocephala bisonia | reverse complement strand
ATTATTTCACTAATATTATCCTCATCATTTTCATCGATAACATCCTCTTCAAACAACTCATGGTCTATGTTTACATCACGAATATGTCTGTCAATAAAACTAGGTTCATTATCTTCACTACTACTTTCTGATTCACTTCTTAACCAACTCTCAATTTTTCCATCACTCATACTGTTTATAATATTTAGTATATTAGAGAGGTAGGACATCAGCAAACTTACCTTAAAAGACAAGTTCACTAACATCAGAATAGTAGTCACAAACACAAAATACACAAAATCTCACAAATTTTCAACACCACAGGCATTTTCTTCAGGTGAGTAGAGGGAGAGAGGGAGAGAGAGACACTGAAATGACTTCCAATATTGCTGTTTATAATATTTACAATTTATATATAAAAACACACAAAACAATAACTAATTATTCATTACTTAGATTCAAAAAACAAAACAAAATAGCCAAACATCCTACTAGGACAGTACGCGTATGTCGGATCACGAATGAACACAGATGACAACAACTGGCGCAATAAACAAACAGCTGTTTTAAAAGACTTGTTTAAAAGAAATATACCCGTCAAATCGACTCCGACTCGAATAATATACAGTTTGAACATCTCTAGATCGATTGTTATTAGTCCTGGATCATCTTTCAAAGAGAACAGATGTTAAAATTTTAATTATAAATATATGCTATACTACTACGAGTATATTCATATTTGAGCATATGGGCCAGAAGCAGCACTACGAATATATATTCGTATTTGTGGGTGAATGGGTTAACCTAACCTAAAACTTATTACTAAAGATAAATAGTTTAACCAAAGCAAGGATATTACCTATTATCTGATTTAGATGTGGGTACAGACTTTTTTCTTCGTAAACTGGCAACGTCTGCAGCATGAGACACAGGTTCTACCATCTGGAGTTTGGGATTTACAGTAGTGCTGAAACTACGTCCTCTTGACACCTGGAGCATTGTACAGCCAACAGATAATTTATATTGCCTATAACAATCTATATGTATGAAACGAATGATGTGTGTTTGTCCTTTATGGATTTCTAAACCACTCGATAAGATCGCCATGAAACTTTAGGGAGGATGTAGATCTCACTCCTGGGAAGGTTTCTGGCATGGTTTCATTTACTTCAACTCAAGAGCTCCACCCCAGTGGCAATTAAAGTTTTAATGCTAATGTAATGGAGTTACTTCATTTATTTGACCCCATCAGCTGTTAGATAAAAAAATAAAATAAACACTTCTGAATTAGGCTAAGTGATGCTTATTGAAATTTAGCATTTAATAAACTAAAACAATACTGTTTATGTGTTAATCCTGTAGAAAGGTACGGGCAAACTGCTAGTGCGTATATATATATATACTTAACTAAAATAAAAAAATAAATAAATAAATAAAATTTAGAATGTGAGTTGGATCTCAAATGCAGACTTAAGAAATACTTGCCAAGCTACAGCATCTATAAAGAAAGTGTAGCAACGAAAGTGCCTTGGTTTTGGAGGATGAAAACAAGAGTATAGTAAAAATTTGTACAGCAAAATCTGTCTGTTCATCTCCATAACTCTTTTTGTTAGATAACGAGTGCAAAACACATGAGGAATTTATTTAAAAATGACTTTTCTATTTGCTATGACTAATGCACCCTAGTAGGTATGTTTCATGAACACAATAAACTTCAATTGGTGTGCTCTTCATGTAAACTATCTTCAGAAGCATTCCTTAGTGGTTGGGCTATTTACATTTATTAACCAGCAGTAAATGTTATTTCTTAATTACATTTGTCAATTTGAGATGGGAGTAGATATTGTTATTCTTCATTTTGTTATAAATTTTCACAAATCACCAATAAACAATTTTTTTACAAGGCCTTTCGCCAGTAATGCTGGCATCATCAGGATTTATATTACATGTTTAGATAATTGATTACATACTGTACAACTGTTAAGGTTTCAGTCCTTATGGCTTGTTACTTATAATAAAAGGATTTTTTTGCAGAATAAAGAGCAGTAGAACGCACAAATTTTGTTTCTTTCTGATGTAATTAGCAGTTTTAAAGAAATTACAGTAAAACTCTGATTATCGGAACTTCGGTTATAGGAAACTCTGATTATCGGAAACAGACCAAGGAAGAACCATTTAAAATTTTGCCCGTTAATTGTTTGTTTATTTTACCTCAAGAAGGTGCACACGCTATGAGGAGCGAAAGCGGTTGAAATAGCGTGAGTCGACCGCCCTATAGCCCATCACTGTACCACCTGATCAACACCCAAAAAAATACATCTGATCAACAATCAGTTCGATTTTGCCAATAGACAAGTAAAGGGCAGTAATATTTGGGTTTAGTTTGATAGTTTGTACATGATTTTAATAGTTTTTAAGTCAGTTTATTCTCAGTTATTTTAGTGTTTTTGTAAGTAAGTTATAAGTGTACAGTGGCGAGGAATCCACGCTAACTGATGTACTATTAATTAAAAAATTGTGGGACATAACGGCCAGAAAAAGACAGTGCAAAACCTACAAAATAAGATTAACGATTATATTGTAACTAAATGATTGTTTTAACAGATTTTATTTATATATAGACTATTGTTATGTATAACAGTAACTTTTATTAAACATTTGTGGAAGAAAATGAGTTTTTAATGTTAAAATAACACCTTTAAAACGAAACCTCAGATTATCGGAAATTTTCGTTTCCGAATAATCTATCGGGGTTTCACTGTAACTTCAAAGCAGTAAGAACATCTTCGGATATCCATTCTCTAAAACAGATTATACCTTCATAATCAGAAAAATGATTGCCATAGATATGTTCGTTTTTAAGTAATAAAATATCACCTGTAATGTTCCCAAGACTAGGGACAAGTCTTCCTCGTTGGGGTTGACAGAGGGTGTTTGAACTGCTCCGTATTTGTTGGGGTGAATGAAGGACGTTCTCGGTGATTCTACGTCATTCGGATCTTTACAAATAAAAGTGGTTATTACTATGTAGGCACATATAACACAAAATATGTTGATGACTGGGTAAATATCTTCATTATTCATTTCTAAGACCCCGATTATAGAGATATAGGTGAATGAGTGATGATGAACAAGTGTAGTCATTGTTACTATCTGAGTTCAACTTAACTCAGAAAGGACTATGTATTAATAACCTAGTAGCCAGGGCAACTACGGGACTTAAGCTTTACATGAAATCTGAACCACATAGTTTTGGTCTGATTTTCAGCTAACTGACAGGCCTGACACTCAGTTCTCTTAAATTAATAAGGAAAATAAATAAAGGATAAATCTGATATCTCCTCATTCTTCACTCTTAAATTAATGTAATTTTTTTGCTCAGCTGTAGCAAATGTAGTGAAGCCAAATTGAACTGTAACATCAAGAATCATAAACATCCTGTGTGATCCTTTTTTTATATATTCAGGTTAGGTTAAAGGGCACTAGTCCAGGAATTAGTAGAGATAAGATAGTCTCACTCTATCCACCTGAGGAAAGTGCCAATGGCACAGAACATTTGTACAACGTGAGTCATTACTGTGTTTTTTCTACTATTGTGGTGTTAGTGGACAAGTTTTTTAATATTTAAAGTTAATATGCCTTGCTCTCTCTATCGCCTAAATGTGACTACGAACTGTCAGCTGTGTAGCTAGAGAACTACAACCTACAGACAGAACTTCCACTTATAGTTCACAACTTATTTCTGTTGACAGTTTTGTCCAAACCATTCAAATTGGTGAAACATCCGTTTAAGTTATTTTTTGTAATATTCAGAAACATTGTACTGTCACCATTTTTGTACCCATCCTATTCAAATAAATGCTATTTGTTTTAAAATTATTATTTAAAAGATGTTTTTATGCAGATGATGTTAGGTCTGAATAGTCTTCTTTTATACCTAACCTGGGACCAAACTATGTGCATAACTCACAAGGAATTGAAAGTGGACCAGCTGTTTGGCAAGAAAGTGCTTTAGCACCTAGCTATGACCACTAAAAATTCATTGATTAAAGATTGCATTCAATAAAGAAAATATCTAATTACCAATAGCTTTGAGAAATCGCACTAGGTCCTTTGATAGCTCCCATTTCCCGTTCTCTAACGTGGAGTCCAACAACATGGTAGCATACTGCCGACTTACAGCAGATGATTCCATATTCTGCAATGAATAGATACATTTGAAATCTACCTTAGTATTTTATTGTTAAAACTGAGTTCTATGAAGTAAAAATCACAAAAATTCTTTGGAAACTTCTTTTTTCTTAAAAAGGAGTATTATTTAAATTCAATTAATGACAATAAAATATATCAAACAATAAAATAATGCAGTATTATTTTACTATGATTATGATATGATGTTAATATGATATTAATATGTTAATATGATGTTCACGATTAAATGCATTTACATTTTGAATATGAAAAACTGTTCATGTGAGGCAAAAATGTTTACAGATAACATAGTATAATCATATAATAAGTAATCTTTTTAATTATGTTTGATTACAAGGTACCTTGCACAGAACATTATCATTTTATAATTATTTCTTTAATTATATCTGACTACCCAGTATTTAAAAAAAAATACAGGCTAAAGCTTCTCTGAGTCTCAGAGATACCACTGGGGATGCCACATCACAGCATGAGCGAAACGTTTGGTGATGTAATTGCTGTAAATAACACCTTGACGCGGTTGTTACCAAAAGCTTTGGTTATTAGTAATGACACCAACCGCTTAACACAATCACTGCAGGTGACGCACTGGTTCGTCAGCCATTTTCTACTGGGATGTGTGTGACGCATCGGTGCATCCACTTTGAACGGCTGCTTGTATTTATCAGGGTGCTCCTAGCACTCGGTTTAGAAGGATGATATTTTGTGAGCATTGTCTAGCACAAAGTTACGAGGTATTACTGTGTAGTTTGTTTCTTGACTTTGCTGTTTGTTTTTTCTTTTTTTATCAGTGAATTTTGTTTATATACTTTGTAAATATAGCAAATGGTGTATATAATGTGAGTTTTATAGTATAAATATTTAGGTCATGTATGATGTTTTTAACATGGTACCTTTACGAGGTGTTCCTTTTAAATAGAATATGAGTTATAGTGAGTCAGAAGTCAGTGAGTTTACAGTTTGAAGGTATAACAGGAAATTCAGATTTGTTTATTACGGCTTCTGATGATGAATAATAAGAGAGGAATAGAATGAACTGGTGGGATGTAGGGGATTAAATATTATAAATACCTAATATATGAACTATAAATACTGTATGCATTGCACAAAAACATATCCCACCAGGAATGGCTGTGTGTAGAAAAAAAACTAACAACAAATTACTGTGGAAAAAACCATTTCAATTCAACAGCACCATAGACTAATTTTTTTGATGACAAAAGAAAAAAATAACTTGTTCTGTATATTTTCTATTCAACAACAAAATGTTTTTTTTATTACATTAATAAAAATGTAAGATTAGGTTAAAGGGCACTATGCCAGGAATTAGTATATTCATTGCGAGTGAGTTATATACACATATTAGGAATTAGTATACATATATCAGCAAACTTACCTAATAAGACATCTGAACAAGGATACACATCACATTTCCCCCTGGCTTGTCTATCCCTTAGTTTGGGGAATTATTATAGTCCGTTGAAGAGGCCAATTGCATAATAACCATTTAAAAATATAATATGTAGCACAGAAACAAATATATACATCCACAAACACACATACAAGTAATTCTTTGTAGATACTAAAAAAACAATACTAATATTTCGGTAACATAATTAATTGTGTTGGGTACTTATGACCTCAATGACTATAGACAAAATAAAATAGAACTGCACGATCATGAAGACAACAGGAAATAGAGACATACCTTTTTCTAGACTGAATTCTAGAAAGCTAATGAGAGTGGGAACAGTACTTCCAACGGGTTTTAATTTTAACACAAAATTACCCATCTGGTGTCGTATTTACCCCATGCAAGTACTGCAGGGTTAAACCTCCTAGTTGGTGCAATTGAATTTATCAGAATACCTGTTCATGTTCAGTTGATTGTAAAAGGCTCAACAATGGGAGTACCAACTATCTCAGCCAAAATTTTAACTTTTTTGATTCTCTGGGGATGGCTCTCCTTCATCCAATGAGGGCTTTCTTCATTTCAATAAAAGCATGTATGTAGTATATACATGTCCATTAAGAGTCCATGTGGCTTTGTCAGAGCATGTAGGTAAGAAGTTAGGTGGTTTGTCATACTTATTCACCATTATTTTAAGAATTCCAATCTTCTGGAAGCTCCTGGACCAGAGGAACTTTATATGGCTGATATGAGTTTCTCTTTAAAACTTTCAGAACTGAATAAGTACTTATATCATGATGTGAAGCTGCATTTCTTGAGGATGAAGTAGGCTCTTCAACAAATTTTTGTAGTATTTCTAAGGATTTGCCTTCATTTATGCAAATAAAACCCTTCTTTGACGGTTTTTAATACTGCCAGTTCCCTCAAAACATTATCCTGTTTTAAAGTAGACTTCAATATTGTGGGGTGTCTGACACAAAATCCATCACCAAACAAATGAACAACTACTTTAAAGGATTGTGCTTCGTCACCATTTCACTGACTGACTGACTGAGGTGGTCAACAAAAGACAATTTGATCATAAAAAGTTGGTTCAACAAAATCAATTAAAAAAAAAGAAATATATGGAAATTTAGACAGTTTTTGTTTCCAACTTTAAGCTCAATAGATAAATGAAGATGTCTCCTGTCTAAATATTGACCCATCTTAGTGATAAGACATCTCTGTGATAAGGAAAACCAGATAATCAGGAAATCACCAGTAGTAGTTAAAAATATAATTGAATAAGAAATGTTGCAAAAACTGTCGCTAACAGGTGGGAAGAATAACTAACTAAATTTACAGAATACAAACTTAATTTTGTTTGTTTAATAAATAAACAATAACAATAGTACTTAAACTAGCTTTTGAAGCAGTACGATTCAGATCAACAACTTAATTCAATCCTTTCAACGGTGCACTGGGTTTATTTACATTAAAACATGAGGATAATGATATTTTCTATAATTATTTTTTGTTAGTTGTTTTCTTCTACATGCTGCCATTTTTGATTGGATCAATCTTTTAAGATATTGTTTGTGGTATTGCTAAATGAAGCCATTAAAATAATGTATAACTCAATCTACACTTACATTTATGATTTCTATGACGCTCTTCAAAGGCCATTTCTCAAATCTGATGGTTATTGCATTGAAAATTAGTACAGATAGCTATATTGAACTGTGGAAAGTTTACAGACTTTATCTGCTATGGTTAAAAAATATTAATTCACACAATAAATTTGCAACAATTTGTGAAGATACCTGAAGAATAATTAGATACGAAGCTGCAGTCTCCAATTGCTTGTTTACAAGGCACTCTTGGAAGAGGTCTTTGGGCTTGCCTGCGGCAGAGAAGAGGTAAGGCCACAGAGCTATCTCAGTTTTACGAGCACACTGCACTACTGTCTGCAAGTAGACCGGAAATTCTTGAATGAACTCTACTACACTTGGTAGTTGGGCATCAGGGATTGGCTCCTTGCTGGTGGCTTCCTCTTCTAGCACCTATTGTAAGTAAAAATAAGTTATATTTTAGAGTTATAGTAGAAAATGTGACAAAAAACAAATGTTAAAATTTACAATCACTTAAAATTTAAAAATCCTCAGTAATTTCAATCAAATGTTTTATTAGTGTGAGGCCTTTCGCCTACAAGGTCGGTATCCTCAGACATCAACAAAAATAAAATATTATAATGAAATTACTGAGATATTTAAAATATTTTAATTTAAATAATATTTAAATTAAAATTAATTTATTAATTTAAATAAAGAACTTGAACAAGAAAATGAATTAGTTATCAATTGGGGAGGGTGAGAGGGAGTAAAGGAGGGAGGGAGAGAGAGAGAGGTACCTCCTAGTTTTTGACAGATTGTAAACTGTGATATTCAAATTAAGACTTTACTAAACATTTTTTTGGATGTACTTATGCGTAAATAAAATTGCTAAACTTTTTGTGAAACCGATTGCTAATAAATTTATTTTACAACATAATTTTTCTCCAAACAGGAAAATAACTTTGGTACTAGCGGAACGGCCTCACCCATCCGCCTACCCATACACGTACAGTAGTATTGATTAATCTAATTTGTACCACTCATTCTCGAACTCACTCTCCCTCCCTCCCTCCCACCCTGCCCCCTCTCCCCCCTCCCTTCCCCCTCTCCCCCTCCTACCCTGCCCTCTCTCCCTCCTTCCCCACCCCTCTCCCCTTCCCTCCCCATTTCTCCCACTCTATCTCTCCCTCACTCCCTCCCTCTCCCCACTCATGAGGGAGGAAGATGCCAGTGGTATTGAGGGTTTGTGAGATTGTGTTTTTGTTTTGTGTTTGTTACCACTGCTTTGGTGCTGGTGAACTTGTCTTTTAGGGTGGGTTTGCCGATGTCCTGTCTCTCCAATATACTAATTCCTGGTCTAGTGACTTTAACCTAACCTAAAAAAAGTTACGAATAAAAATTGAACTTTCCCTAGTGTTTTAGTAAGGGGTGTGTGAGTAGTGGTTTTTGAGTTCGAGCCGAGTCGAGTTGTTGGCATTTTTTTTTTCAAGTATCGAGTATTTTCGAGCGTTTATTTACAGAAGGATTTCCTGTTCACCCAAGACAACTGTAAAAGGCAGACAATATCCTATGCCTATGTTAAGTTTTGCCAGGTTCGTAAATATACGTAAAAATTGTAAATATCGTAAATCTAAACTGAACACAATAATTTTGATTTGTTGTTTGTAACTGTAACATTTGATAAATAAAACTTTTTACTTCCTGCCTTCCGATATTTTATGTGCTAATCACAATTCGCTGTGAAAGTAGTTTTTCCGTTATATTTTGAGGAATAATTGTTATAGATCTAAATAGTTTTCAAATTCTTATTCAGCATAAAAAATACATCAAAGTTAAAAAAACATGATTAAAATATCATTTAAGCTAACCAAAATATGTCGAAAATACTGTGATATTGCTTTTTTTCAGTAAAATCCATGATTTCCACAGAATAAATAGCATACCTTGTGAAAATCACAACAGCAATTCCACAAAAAATAAATAAAATATGATAATGTTACAAGAACGATAATAGTAGAACAAACTTATATTACAAACTAAAAACACTTAAAATATTCTAGACACTTAACATTTATTTTGGAAAATATTTTGTAGCAGTTTTACTTAAATTTAAAAGTAGCACTTTATTATTTTGTCAAGTACAATTATTATTCTATTTTGCCAACCTCATGAAGCAATAGCTCTAGAGAGTGGGAGAAGTAGGGCAAGGCAGCACAACCACGGGCAATCTCCCAGGCGTGGAATCCTAAGTTGCGGCGGATGAGTTGCCGTAGAATTTGGTGAAGATATACCTGACTCTGCACATGGAGAAATATGCTAAATAAATATTAACAGAATTAAAAATATTATAAAATTTACAATCACTGGTATTTTTGTTCCTATCAAGATTTTATGACCAGTATTTTGTCATAAACTGCTGTGTCTTACTGACATCAAAATTCTACTGTCTCTATATTAGTTATAGACTGCTTCAAGTTATCATTGAAGGGCAGAATGGTTGGTAGTGTGGTTGATTAAAGCCCAGTTTCAGCTTCATAAGCTGAATGTTCTCAGTTCGATCCCAATTAGAGTCATAACTAATTTTGAAAAGGATCAGCTGATAATCACCGGCTGTTCATTTGTCATTGGTTATTAATTAATGACACTTTCTAAGGTTTAGTTGACCTTAGTTTGTAACAATGACTATATTCCATTATCTACACTTATTCAAATCCATATTCAGCCATATCTTGATCATTAGCAACTTAAGAATAAATGAATATGATTAAATATAATCCCTAAGTGGTAATCCTAAACATAATGGTGCAATTTTCTCTATCAGCATGACATTTACAGGCGCTAAAGAATGAATATAGTACTAAATTAGTAAATTAACACTGAAAATATATAATGGAAATGCATTTGTGTAATATAGGCTAATTTCCCAACAGTTCAAAATCTTGATAGAATTTTTCTACTGACAAATGAAAAAAAGGAACATTTTTTAAGAAAGGTGTTTATTTTTAAACTGTTAAATATTTCAAGAGCTACTTAGAATCAACTTATATGGAATGTCTCTTTGTAATGGGGGTTTTTAATAATTTTATGGCCTTCACTAGACCATATATTTATTCAGAAGATCCCTTGTTATTTTGTTTCTTTTCTACCCAATACTTGTCATCCTCTATTGATCCTCTCTTGTCATAATTGTCATCTTCTACTTGTCATCCACTTGAATCCTCTATTCCTTTCATCTATTTATTTATTCATAAGACGCCGATCGTCAAGATATGGGCGAATATGGATTTCGAATGAGTGTAGATGAGCGAATGTAGTCATTGTTACAAACTAAGGCCGACTATTCCTTAGAAAGTGTCATTAATTAATAGCCCAATGACAAATGAACAGCCGGTGGTTATCAGCTGATCCTAACCATAGTTTGAAATGGCTAATAAACAGCAAATATTTTCATAACAAAGAGGACTAAAGTAACTGAGTGTGATTTCAAAATATTTCAGGCTACGAAGAACTCAAAACCTTGTGTACCTAATTAATCCATTTGAAAACATCAATGTTATAAGTCATGTACCTGATTTTGCACATTTGATTATTAATTTAATAAAAATTTACATAAATGTTATTCATAAAAATATATGGAATGATTAAGATATCATGGCTGCAATTATTTTATAATCGTTATAAAAGGGCTTACTTTTTTTGGAAGTTCCAACTGCAATGAAAGCCTACCTACCTTTTTTTGCTTTTTGTATTGCTTCTATTGGTTTCATAATAATTTAAAATTTGTTTGCTAAGTAATTTTACTGGTGTTTATTTATTTTTTTTTTTTAATACTTACACACTATAATGATGAAGAGTGTTCAGGCGAGTTAATTAACATTAACGATTAGACAGCACAGTCACCTCTTTCCATACATGATAGCAAATAATCAATCAAATTAAATAATGACTGGTTTTTTTAAAGCACTAGCCCAACTCTACTATTCTGTTGTTTAGTGAGTGAAGAAAAGACCAGTGGCTGCAAAATATTTCACTACCTTTCATCTGTTTTATGTTGTGTTCTCTGTTTCCAACATTACTTGCCAGATGAGCTTTGAGATTCAGTACTTACGGCAACTATAAAATGGTTTAAAGGATAATTTACTTACTATACCAAGCTTTTTTATCTAATACAAGGGGACATTCAACACACTTCGCATGCCAATCCCATAACTTGCTCGAAAAGAAGGCTCGGCTTACAGCCTTGCGTAATCAACCACTATTCTTCTCACATCAAAACTACTATAACTCGAATTACGTCCGTGAACAAAATAATCAACTACGTGAAACAGGCATGAACCATCCGGAGGCATTGGAACTACACAAAGGGCAGTTTCTGAATGTCCATGATCACTCAATGTTATATCCATTTTAAAATAACTGATATAAAATTAAATAAATCAATAAATAACTTATACAAAACTAAATCGATAAATATAAAATATTTATTCCAAATTTGGATTGTAAATTCTTTGATTATTTTCACAATATCCATACAAAACACTTAGTGAAAACTGAATGGTCACTCCTACTATTTTATTGAATAACTAAAAACATAAATAAAACCATTTAAATAAACTGTTATAGTAGTTTCTTCATAACAAAACAGATTATTTCATAAGGCTACCTACTATTAATTAAAATATTCTTTTTTGATAACTTAACTTTGATAAAGTTAAAATCAGATCTTTGGTGTAACACTATAGTTTGTTATTATCAATGGATATTTAATTTTAGTATTTAATTCTTTTAGTTAATTTTTTACCATAAGTGTAATATGCCAACTTTGAAGGCCTATGGGGCAGAACCCTGTGGAGATACCGGCGTGAAAACTGCTTAGTTGTCCTACTTAAGACCCAAAGAATCAGTGTACAAAACTTTAGCTCTCTATCTACATGGGAAGTTGGAGAATTAGTGATAAGCGAGTCAGTTTGCGAGGGCTTTGAACCAACAAGAATAGATGAAAGGACCAATTCTTGTTGTATGAAAAAAAAAATAAAAATAAAAATTAACTTTTACTAATTTATTTTCAACCAATTAGTAATATAAGTAAGTAGTATTTTAAACTAACTAATAATAAGCTTCAACTAACTACCAGTAAGAATAAAATCAGTGTTATCAAAATTTGGTAATCAGCCATAATCTTCTCCAGATATTTTTCAATTTTATCTCAACACTGAAATTAAAATTGGTAGGATAAAACATTTAGACTATTGAACTTATGTAGCTAGAAGGCAACAGACCGTTCTTTCAAGAGTGCAGAAGGGCAGTGAAAAAGGAGAATTGGTATCTGAAGTATATAGCATAGTATCATTCTCAGCACCCAGCAAAATGGCTTCTTCAAACAGTATGGCTGCAACATGAGAGAGCAAATTGCATTCATTGTTTTTCTGAAAAAGTAATGCTAGCTCATAAATATATGTACACAGTTTAGAACGTATGTACAACAATTTTAATTCAATAATTAATTAATAATTTCCATGAATTTCCAT
The DNA here is from genome assembly GCA_035578905.1 of Stictocephala bisonia. Taxonomy (NCBI): domain Eukaryota; kingdom Metazoa; phylum Arthropoda; class Insecta; order Hemiptera; family Membracidae; genus Stictocephala; species Stictocephala bisonia. The sequence continues at coordinate 2,278 of JAQJVL010009722.1, read as the reverse complement.
ACTTTTTTGATAACATGGAAACAGCTTTTTCAGTCCACTGTAATACCATTCTGCTGCCATAATTGTTAGCCATCACTCAACCTCTTCTTTAACTCATAATTTGCAAAGCGCCTTTTCCCAAGATCTTGTTTCAGTTGCAGAAAAAGATTAGTCACTTGGTGCAAGAGTCAAGGGAGTAAGATGGATGTTCAAAAACATTCCATAAAAAATCCTGGAGCAGGTCTTGGGTTTGGCGAACAGTATGTGGGGGAGCATTGTCATGAAACAAACACACTTTTTTATCATCTTTCATCTTAGTCATAGCAATAATTCACAATATCGAACTGCTGCTGCTGTGGTCCCATGAGGAAGGTAGTCATTATCATTATTATTCATTATTAAGACGCCGATCGTAAAGATATGGATATCGTAGAGTCAATCAATAACACGTCTTTGTTATCCAAAAAGACAGTTGCTATGATCTTTCCAGCAGATTCCACAACCGCTGTTTTTTTTAGTTGGTTCGTCTTTCCCTTCCCACACCATACTCAGTTTTTTTGGAATCAGGTGTCCAACGTTGGATACCTCTGTGACTATACAATCATATAAATCCTCTTCCTCATCATAACAAAATTGCTGAAACTATAAAGCCACCTAAACTCTCTGATGTTTGTGTTGATCAGTAAGCAAGCGTGGAACCCATCTTCCACAGACTTTGAAGAGATGAAGATCGTCAGATAATCCTGAGGAATGATGCACTGATTATTTCAAAATTTGAAGTCAGTTGACAAAGGATTTTGTCAAGGGTTGGGTGCACATCAGTGTCAATGGCCTTTCTGATGTCTTCAACAACAGTTGTTGCACAATAAGTGGAGGAGCGGCTTTTTCTTTGTTTATCATCATGTGTCTTGTCCTTCAATAAATTATTGATGCCAACAAGAAACCATTGGTCTTGCACATTTTCACTGTAAACACTTCACAACTCACGATGATGAATTTCAGAAGCATTTTTGTTTTGTGCTGTCAAAAAACTAATAACAGCACAACCGAAACTCACAATCGGCAATAGGAAGAAGTGGAATCTCCATATTGCCTTGAATCTGACTCACTGATCGATTGAAGCATGCACATAAGAATTTCATAGTGCTGCCACTGCAAGCAGATGCAAAAACCCGTTGACTCCCAGGTTTCTACCGCTAAACAAAAGTATTTAAAAAATAGTGTAATCTACTTTTGAGACGACCCTCTTACATGATTGCTGTTCTCCACTGCAATCACAATCTTAAGTTTTCTCTCACAACATTAACTAGTACAAAACATTTCAACTACAAAATTCAACATTTCTATTACAAAAGCACAACATTAACTAGTATACATGTGAATACATTATTAATTGACCCCTTGGCATTAAATAAATTTGTTTTGTTACTTCTGAATACCAGCACTCTTAAAGTATAAGTGTAAATATATTGATATTGAAATGGCATTGTCAATTTATGAAGTATGCTTTTACTTCATGATCAGTGGTGATTGCTGTTTCCGACTAACCTTGTTGAAACGAAGCTCTTATTCCCTTACTTAAAACAAGGGAATAATAATTAGGGTAAACGGATACTAATAATTTCATTATGTATATTATTAAATGAACTTTACCAAGTGGATATATCCTGAGGTGGAATGGAAGCATGATCCGCTTTGACATGAATGTGTGAGACTTGTCTCCATCCTTAGGGAACAGTGGAAGCCAGACTCGCATTCCATGAGCACCACAGAAGAGCCACAACGCCTCAGTCAAGTGAGGCTTGAGGCGGTAAAATTTGTTGGGAACCCAGACATTCTCTACACACGAAGCTAGGACTGTTGGTGCAGCTAGCACCTGCATAGATAAATAAAATTACTCAATATAAGTTATTAGACTAGAAGCACCTTTGATAATTAAACTGAATAGGAGAGTAGAACATAAACTAATTTACTTTACATAAAATAAAAGGGTACTACTTGTCCTTCGCTACATTATTGGTTCTCAACGCTTGCTTATCTTTCCCCCGTGGTTCCATCTAACCTGTTACATCGATATAATAGCTTGACCTGAAACATCACCTTACAACAATATTGCACAGTACCTTTGCTTTTATCTTTAGTTTCTGTATTTCAGTTAATTTTAATATTTTCTGATTGAAATCAAATTGTTCCTAGACAATAAATATTTACATTATATAAAGCCCTCTAAGTATAATTTATGAGAGTACTTGCAAAGTAGGGCAGTGTCAGAGTCAGTTTTACTGTGAAAAACCTATTA
>JAQJVL010009721.1:0-15008 GCA_035578905.1 Stictocephala bisonia | reverse complement strand
TATTAACAATACGGGTGGCTCATTGTATTCCTATTGTATTTCATGACAGTATAAAATGGAGCTTGTATGAAGTTCATCCAATATTCATTGTTAAAACTCCATTAACCCTTCACAGCTCACATAAGTGATGAAATCATTCTTGTTGTAAATTGGAATGTATGTCAAAATGTTGTAGGGTTGTAAACCAATCATATGTGTTTGATCCAGTTATATCTCACCATCCAACTGTCACCTTCTCAATCCTAAGTCCTGAACACATAATGACCAGAAAAACCCCGTTCATAATAATTATCTGCTTGGATATGGGAGTTTGTTTAGTGACCAAAGGAAGTTAGTTCTAAGATTTTCAAGAGGTCTTTGAGATACTAGTTCATATAAAAGTGAGTTAAAATCATCCAGGGCGTAAAATAATAAAAATAAAAATTTTCCATGATAACACTTTTATATAACAGATAACTAGATTTATATTGTTCTATTAATAATATAGGGAGATATTATACTACTATAATTAAACGATTTTCTTAAAACTCTTAAATGGATGGGATTATAATTTTAATGAATCGAAGGATCAAACTTTTCAGTAATAACAATAATTTTAACAAATACAGTACCATTAATATTATAATAGGATAATAACAATAATGGTGTTGTATTACCATTTCTCGGTGATATGAATTTTGGTTATGACGATTTAGTTATTCAAACTTTATTATATTATATAAACATTAAATAATGAACCAAGACTATTTGAATAATCATAATTTTATTTTTTATTATTCTTATTTAAATTAATCTGTTTAATTTACCATATGCTTTAATTATTGACAAATGCAAACATTAATTTATGTGTGAAGTGTCTGATGGGTGTAGTCTTTAGTGAAAGGCATCACGAAATACATTACTGGAGTGTTTGAGTCCTTTCATTCATATAAATTACAAGTACTTATATGTTGTAATCTACAAACTGAAGCTTTTTTGCTATTTTCTTCTAATAAACAAACACCGTTTTATATTGATGGAAAGAGCATGTATTACGAAAATGAGATGTATAAAGCAGAGTGCAAGGAAATCGACAATAGCCCGAAATTGAAAGTGGGTGGGCTATTCTCCGCTCATGAAATTTGGTGGGATAGGGAGCTTTGAAAGATTTCGTCACACATACGCTCAAATGATCATTTGTTTTAATGACAGTTATATAGTTTTAATTGCAACAAAATTTTTTAGTAACACATATCTTTGAATCTTATGGTAGTCCAAAATTTAGTAATATCGTAAAAAAGTAAATTTTTTCAAGAGAATTGGACAGTTATTGATTAAAAAAATTATATAAAACATTCAAATCAGCAACTATTTTGTTTTCAACTACGACTATTGTTCATTACTGGGTTGAATCACTTATATATTATAAAATAATTTCGCTAATTATAGTTTGAATATCCAGTTATATAGGAGGATAGAATAGCTTAATTCGTGTAATTCGTGTAGCTTAATTAATAGAATTCGTGTAAATAATTACAGTTTAAATATATAAAGCTAGTATCAAACTTAAAATGTAAAATACCACACAGTGGAAATTTCAAAAAAGGCAAACATTCATTCCAGATAGATGTCCATTAAATCCTGTGATATCTCAGTTGTAATTTCTTAATTGTAGGAATAAATACGTATATCCCATTTGTTTGTAATTTTATTTTAACTTATACAACCTAAATAATTAATTATAAACACAAATTAATATTGTAATTATTTTTAACTCTTACGCCTGTTAAGTAAGTTAGATATTAGTTCTAAGTTTATCCAATTCACTACGATATAGTTAAAATGTAAACTTGCAACAAGTTAATTATGAATGAATGACAAGGTTGCTTCACGTGGCGTAATTATGTAGATTAACTCCACGTTGTTTGCTGATGTAGTAAACAGAAAACTTCATTTCAGTAAATTACAAGCTTTTTAAAAATAGTAAATTTAACTGGACTATACGTGAGTCAGCTTGTATTTTGCAAACGAAAACCTGTTAGGAAGACTATTGCCTGACAGATAAATATTTTAAACATATTAAATATTAGTTTTATTTTTTAATATTAATTAAAGATAACGTTAAACTATCAATTGTTTTTATCTAACAATTGCCTTTTCTAAACAAAATTTCCATATTTCCGAATCGTTCCTGACTCTGTAACATAGAATCTTAATATTTTAAATCATAGTTTTTTGGAAAATCCATGTTATTATACACACATTTAATACGATATACACTTTTAATATATGTTTACTCGAAGGGTATGTATCTGATGATAGAATCGACGTGTTGATACATAGTAGAGTTAGTTCTCAATTCTTCGTAAAGTGATTTGACTAGACGACTGACATTTCTGATGTTAATTTCTGATTAGGCTTTTACTGACTCTCTCACTATCCCTACACATAAATACCATAATGCACACAAGATAATGACTGTACTCGATGAATATATTCACCTTTGACAGGGCTAATGATATATTCATTCAACCCTACTATAATAAAACAGGAATCATGAATTAGTTTCGATAATTCTAACTTCGATATCTATCAGCTTATGCCAGTCAATGCAGGTATTTATTGTCTTGTTACATACTGGGCTTACCTTTACTTAAAAGAGTCGGAATAAAATACCCATTACAAAAATTACCTCCCTCGAGGCAACCTTGTGATGTTTTTAAACATTTAATAACGTTTTTTGACGATTTAAACGAACACTTGTTAATATGGAATCGGAGCCCTTCGGAACCCATCTACCCAATTAATGAATTTACACGCTCAATCACAACCTTAATTGGCCTAGTTTCACAGAGAGCAGATGTAAATTTAACGAAATACACTCTACTTTTGAAAACCTTTAAAGTAGTTTCTATTAATTATGTTCAAATTTTTGACATGCATTTGTCATTTGGAGTTAAATTTTATCACTTGAAAGCCATGTTATCACTACTATATCTTATAGAGATTTCTATAAATTCAATATAATGCAAGCTATCACACGAATGTCAGATTTAAAATTGTCGAGAAGATAGTTATCAAACAAATAACCACCCATGTCAATGAAGAACATATTTTACCAAAGTTACAATCTGGATTTAGACAAAACTATGGTACATCCACTGCCCTTACCAACTTGTTTAGTGATCTATTTGAAGCAAAAGATAAAGGACAGATCAGCTCTCTCATTATGCTAGATTATTCTCAAGCTTTTGATTCTATAAGTCATGAGATGTTGCTAGCCAAAATGAATTATTATGGATTTGGTGAGGGAGTAATTAGGTGGATGAAATCATATCTAGAAGAAAGACAGCAGGTCACCAAGCTTGGCAACGAGACATCTATGCCTCTCCTCAAATTACGGGGTGTTCCACAAGGCCTTGGGCCAATCCTATTTAATTTGTACATGTCTGATTTTCCCAGTTGTGTTCAACACTGTTCCGCTCATTTATATGTGGACGACTGTCAATTGCACTTGTCGTATGAGCCTGAACAGATTGACACCGCCATTGATCAGATCAACTCTGATCTTCAAAGAATCAGCTCTTGGTCGGTGTCCAGTGGTCTGAAGCTCAACGCAAGCAAGTGCACAGTCCTTCATGTAGCACCACACAATCTGATACGGGCCCTTGAAGAGAGTGGATTGATGGTCGTGCTCGATGGTGGGAGCCTGGCTGTGTGTGACAAGGCTAAGGTTCTCGGCGTCGTCATTGACCGTGATCTTACTTTTTCTGACCATGTGACTCACGCCTCACAGCGTGCGCTTGGCAGACTGAGGGTTCTGTATAGGTTTAGAAAACTGTTGCCGGAGTTTGCCAAGCTTCAGCTCATGCAGTCACTTGTACTTTCATTATTCTATTACTGCTATCCGGCCTACGGGAACAGCATCTCGAGAGGGGACATTGATAGAATCCAAAAAATTCAAAATTCAGCCATCCGGTACATTTTCAATCTTCATTTTTCCGATCATGTTTCTCCCTTTCGAGATGCTGTCAACATGCTCCCCATGGAAGTGGTGTGTAGAATTCTGACATGTTGCATGGTCCATAAAGCTCTTATTCTAAAAGAGCCACAATACCTAAGCGAGAAGCTCATGTTTCGTGGGGAGGTCTCTCAACGTAGCACCCGCCAGGATGGACAGCTTCACTTTCCTCAAGTGAGGCTTGAAGTAGGGAGGAAGGGGTTTTCATACTTTGACCCCAAGTTATTTAATGACCTTCCTCCGCATGTTAAAAATATAGCTTCTGTTGCTAATTTGAGACCCATCCCCCCCCACCAAAGCTGGAAAGCGTGCCAACCGGGGGATGGCTCAAAACAAGTCGAGCGATGGGATCACGGGTGGCAGTTGGGGGGTCAAAATAACACTCGGCAGCTGAGCAAAACTAGTTTATTATTAAGAAAACAAACTGGCAGGCAGAAGGCCACAACAAAAAAGGCAGAAGGCCACAATAAAAATTCTCGCTTAAATAAATAATAACAAACACTAAAATTACCAAGATACTACACAATAATAACAAACGCTATAAATACCACAAACTCTACAAATACCAAAATTTAACAATATAACGACACTGTATGGCCTATCTGCAGTTTTGCCTGAGACACCCCAAAACGTAAGAAAATATTAAGCCCCAAATAAAAGTGAAAATTTAGAAAACTTTTGGATCACAACATTTTTGTTATCATCAATTAAGCCGGCAATTTGGCCCACATCCCTTGATTCCACCGAGGCCCGGGAGTAAGCCGGAATCCCGGGGCAGCTCCGAATTAAGAATTAAGCAAAGCACAATAATCCCCTTTTGGTGAGTTTAAAAATTAAACAATTTAAAAGAAAATATAACACGGTACCGTTCGAGTAAAAATTCACTTCAAAATCCCCCCCTAATACACTTAACAAAAAATAAATAACAATAACTAGGCCTAAGCATATAAATAAATAATAACAGGATTTAACAATGGGGACCTAACAAATATAAAAATCTAAACAAATGTAACAAGAAAATAAACTAATTAAACTAAACAACAATAAATATTAACATTAAAAGTTCTTGGTATATTTCAACCGTTTTTATTCCTTTAATAATAAAAAAAAACATAAGTCCCCCATGGCTGTTTCATAAATCCACTGTAAAGTTTAAGTTTTAGGCCTAGGCCACATGGAAAAGTTCTACAAACTTCTTTTTTTCTTTTTAATTGCACTTTTTTTTTTCTATTTCACAAATCACCCCCAGCTCAGCCGCCGGGAAAAAAGATGGAACGAACTGACCTGAGGACTGAAGAAAACACCCAGATGTAGGGAATGGCAGCTCAGTCGCAACATGTGCTCTACGACTTGGTCCTCAGGCCAGGCAGGCAGTGCAGAAGGTCGAACTTTGCCCGGACGACCGGCTGAGGGTTGAAACGTCCTACTCAAGGACCCTGGAGTTTTAGTTTGTCTAGCCAAACATGGTAAGGAGGTTCGGCCGAGTAGAACTCTTCTAGAACAAATTTAGGCTGAACAGACAGGCCAACCTGACCGAAGCTGCTGGAACACGGAACGAAACGGAACTGGGCCAACGGCTACCAAAGTACGCAAATCGCCGGGCAAAAGCGAATCTCAGGCAGCCTGGCAGACAACAACGAAAAAAAGAAACTGTACCGGTCCAAGACCCGGTACAACCTCCCTCTGCAAACCTCAACACACCCAGGCAGGGGAGAACACTCGGTACCTCAGGGAACCAAGAGAAGACGAAGACCTCCGAAGAGTGGTGTTCCAAGGACGTCCAAGAGAACCTAAGAGGGGAAACCCCTCGAACAGGGAGCAAACTACCCTGACTGTCGGGCCCGACAAGAAAGAAGAGAGAAAGAAGACTCTCTCAGAACAGCCACCTAGGGCGCAGAGGTGATCAATCTCTTTGCCCCAAGAAACCCCCAGGAACACCAACTCCTGGACCAACCGTTCCCCGGAAAGCCTTAAGCTGGGACACATGGGCTTTCCTAAACACCCTGCCTGACTGGGGATCAACCAGCAGAGCAGTCACCGGTGACAAAAACCTATCGATGCGGTGGGGACCAGACCACTGATAGCACAACTTTGCAGCTCTTCGTTCCGCGGCCGAACTGACCGGGTGAGCCTGACAAAGAACTAGATCTCCAACCCGAAACGGGTTAGGAGTACGACCCTTATCATACCTCCTCCTTACTCTCTCTCTAGCACGTAGCAGGTTGTGCCGAGCAGCCCGCCACGTGGACACTACGTCAGTGGCACCTGGCGTAGGTAGAAGATCCTCTAACCTCCACAAGTTGGACAAAGGGTTGTTAGGAGGGTAGCCATGTAGAATCTCGAAGGGAGTGGCATTGTGACTCTCATGCTTGGAAGAATTAAAAGCAAGCTGGAGCCAAGAGAGACTCTCATCCCAGGTGTTCTGCTTCTCAGCATGGAAAGTAATAAGGGCAGACCGAAGATTGCGGTTGAACCGCTCTGCATGAGAAGGCTGTGGGTAATAAGGAGAGGTAGTCACATGCCTGATACCATTGCCAAAACAGAACCTACGAAACTCATGGGAGGTAAACTGGCTACCGTTGTCGGACACAAGAGTGGAAGGCACACCAAAGTGCTGGAAGAGTTGGGACTGGAGAGCACGGATGGTGAGCTTAGCCGTGGCACTCCGAAGTGGGAAAAGCCAAACGAACTTCGAGAAAGCATCCACACAAACAAGTAGGTAGGAGCTACCTGACTTGCTACGGGGAAAAGGACCCACGTAGTCGATGAACACCTTCTCAAAAGGACGCTCGGCCACCTCAGAAGATAACAACCCTAACCTTGCATTCTGACTAGGCTTGCTGAGAGAGCACAGGTGACAGGCCCGCACTCTGCCAGCAACATCCCGGTCCATGCCCTTCCAGATGAAGTACCTACGAATCTTAGCGATGGTCTTATGAATGCCAAGATGACCGCCCACAAGGGAAGAGTGATAATACTGAAAGACCATCGGTACTAGATGACTAGGCAGCACTACACGGGGTTCACCCCTCTGTCGAGGACGGCAACAGAGTACCCCTTTGGACAGAAAATAGGGAGGGTGGGCACCTCCCTCTTGAAGCTCACCTAAGATGACTGACAGCTCAGGATCTTTCTGCTGATGGGACAGTAGGTCGTCAAAAGCCAGAGGAAAATCCAGAAGAACAGCACCACACTGAGCAACAGCCTCAGTCGGTGGATCACTGGGTTCGTGGTACATGCGGGAAAGAGCATCCGCGATGACATTCTGGGTACCCCTAAGATGTTGGACTCGGAACTTAAAAGCAGAAATTTTGACCACCCAGCGACCAATTTTCCCGAGCTGTCGGGGATGGGCAAGAAGCCAAGATAGTGCCTGATTGTCAGTCTCCAGCAAGAACTCAGCGTGTTCCAAGAAACGCCGAAACTTGTCCGTACCAAAGACAACAGCCAGACACTCTAACTCATAGATGGAAGAAGCTTTCTGTTCCTGGTGAGACAACGTCCTCGAAGCAAAAGCGATGGGCTGCCTGACCCCATCAAACTCCTGAGAAAGAACAGCAGCAATGGCGGAGGAGGAGGCATCAGTCTGAAGAACAAATTCTCTGCTGAAATCAGGCATACGCAGGACAGGAGGTTGCATGATAGCCTCCTTGAGAGCATCAAAGGCAGTCTGCTGAGCTTGGCCCCACACAAAAGGGACACCTTTCTTTCGCAGCTCGTTCAACGGGGCAGCAAGCTCGGCCACGTTAGGGATGAAGCGACGGTAAAAATTCACCATCCCCACAAAACGGGCAATCCCCTTGGCATCTCTGGGAGGAGGAAAATCCCGAATGCCCTGGGTCCTCGCAGGATCAATGCAGACGCCTCGAGAAGATATAAGATGACCCAGAAAAGAAATCTCAGGACGAGCAAAAGTGACTTTCTCTGGATTGACGGTAAGGCCAGCTGACTTAAGGCGACTAAGAACTTCCTCCAGATGTTGCATGTGTTCCCCGAAAGTCTCACTGTAGACAAGAAGATCGTCCAGGTAATTGAAAACAAACTTGAACTTCACATCATGGAAGATGGAATCAAGCAGACGAGTAAGAGTCTGGGCACCCACAGCAAGACCCATAGGAACCCTAGTGAACTGATAGAGATTCCAGGGAACACAGAAGCTAGTCATGGGCCGTGATTCCTTCTTCAATGGAATCTGATGGTAGGCCTGGTTCAAATCAAACACACTGAAAAACTTAGCCTTACCGAACCAATCAAACGCAGAATGCAAATCAGGCAGAGGTACCGAGTCAATAGCGACCTTAGCGTTGAGCCTCCGATAATCCATCACAAGCCTAGACTTACCATTAGGCTTGGGCACAAGAAAAGCTGGACTGGCATAAGCAGAACGAGACGGTTCAATCACACCCTTGCTCAGAAGATCCTCAATCATAGCCCTCATAACCTCCATCTTTGGGGGAGCAAGTTTGTACGGATGACTTCTAACTGGCTGAGAATCGGTGAGGTGGATCTCATACTCCAGAAGAGAAGTGACCCCAAGCTCTGGCGTAAGCACCTCAGGAAACCGCAAACACAGCCTCCTAATGGCCTCCGCCTGCTCAGGGGGGAGATGACCAACTGGATCCACCTTGGGTTGTTCGGGCTCACAACCCACCTCTCTGACTGCAGGAGGGCAGTCAGAATCACCTACTAGAGGCACCAAAACTCGCCGATAAACTTGAAAAATATCTGGCGCTTCTGGAGGTCAAGCACCATACCACTCTTAGAAATAAAGTCTGCCCCTAGGATACAAGAAACCGCCAGGTCCTTGGCAACAAGAAAACCCCACCTCCAGGAAAATCCTTCAATTCTAAAATGAAATGACGCCTTTAGAAGTATGGGTAGAGGAGTTTGGGATGCCGTCCAGCAAGTAATAGAAGAGGGCTCGGTGTGCCTGACAAGTCCTAAGGCGTCAAGGGACTCAAAAAGAGAAAGGCTGATGATACTGCATGCCGAACCAGAATCAAGAAGGGCTCGACACACCGTACCACCAAAAGAAACAAAAACGCCAGGACACACCGAGGTGACCGCACTAAGTCCCAGGGAAGCCATGCCAGCAAGGCCCGAAAAATCCCCGACACTCCTGCTATGGGCACGTGTCAGAGGCAAATGGCCACGGTCAGTCGCAACAACGCGGGGAGCTACTGTGGAGGCAACCCCCCGCGCTGAGCGTTTCCCGCCCCACGACCTCGAGCACGTGGACAGTCACGTCGAATGTGACCAGGTTGGCCACAAGCAAAGCACACAACCGGAGGCCGAGAACCACGACCCTCCACTGGCTGACTCACACCTACAGACATAGCTGGTCGACGGGTGGGGAGAGCACGATGACTCTCAGAATCCCTCCCTTGCTGGTCTGAGAACTGCACGCTGCGCGAAACAATGCACAGCTGATGCAGCTCCCGAAAAGTCGAAGGAACACCAGCAAAAACCAATCTGCACCGTTCTTCAGGCGAAATGCCATCCAGGATGACACGAACGGTGTCAGCTTCAGAAAGGGTGAGGCGCAACGCTTGACGAGCTTCCTTGACTGAAGAGACATAGGCTGCCAGAGACTCGCCCCTACCCTGCGACCGATAAAATCTGTCCATGACCATCCTCTCCCTGAGTCGAAGGGGAAGAAAGGACGAAAGTAACTCTCGATGGAACGAGTCCACCGAGGCATCACTGGCCAAGACAGAACTCAGCAACTCCCCAACGGGACCTCTGCAATAAGGGAACACCAGACGAAGCAAGTCCCCAGCCTGCATGCCGGGCATCTCACTAAGTCTGAGAAAGGCCACCAGAAACTTAAGAAGCTCCTCAGGATCCATCCCATCGATCACAGGGAGATTCTGGATCATGGGCGTGAGAGGGTTAGGCAGCTTGTGGTAGCTCAGCTGCAGAAGAGCAGGTGAACCCAAAGAAGTAGTAGGAACGGCAGCTGGAGCCGAACCACAAGCAACCTCAACAGAAACGCCTGCAGGCTCAGAAGGAACCTCAGGCACAGTGAAAGCCGTTGTCTCAGCCTGCGGCCTCGACACATTAGGCGAAAGCGCGAAAGTAGGCCGCCGACCCAGCCCCGTAGGAGTCGTGGACCCGGAGAGTGCCTGAAAAATCTCATCCAGCCTAGACACACTCTCCAAGATCCACGCCCTATCCGATGGTTCCACCCCCGGTGCCCGGTTGACCAGCCTTAAACGGGCAAGCAAATGCCCCAAACGTGCAAGGCGGCAGGCCCGGTCACGACCTACTGGAGGTTCAAACTGCAAATCCTCTAACACCCCTTCCCAATCTTCCACCTTACGTTTACAAACAGACAACTCCTCACCAACCTCCAGTAGATCAGACCAATCCACCGCCGTACCCGCGGACAACTGCTCCCGCAGCAACCTCCGGAGATTCAAAACATCCCCTTCCGGAGTCACACCCCGCGACCTCAACTCGAAAATCAACTCCTCCTTGACCAGGAGCGCAACATTCTGCAGATAGGCCATCTCGCAAACAAAATTCTCAACAGTACACAAAAAACGACAACTCCAGGGTCCAAGACGAACTAAACCCTCAGCCTACCGAGCCACTGCCGACCACTCCAATCCACCCATGAAACCCATTCAACAAAGTAACCAAGCGGATTGCCTAGGTTTTTTTTTTTTTTTTTTTTTTTTTTTTTTTCCAATACCAAGACACCTTGACGGTAGGTCGGCCAACCATGGCCTACTAACTGGCAAACACCCACCGTCAACAACCAAGAAAGAAATTTTTTTTTTTTTTTTTTTTTTTTTTTTTTTTTTTTTTTTTTTTTTTTTTTTTAGGCAACCACGCTCTGCTACCAATTGAGACCCATCCCCCCACCAAAGCTGGAAAGCGTGCCAACCGGGGGGATGGCTCAAAACAAGTCGAGCGATGGGATCACGGGTGGCAGTTGGAGGGTCAAAATAATACTCGGCAGCTGAGCAAAACTAATTTATTATTAGGAAAACAAACTGGCAGGCAGAAGGCCACAACAAAAAAGGCAGAAGGCCACAATATAAATTCTCACTTAAATAAATAACAACAAACACTAAAATTACCAAGATACTACACAATAATAACAAACGCTATAAATACCACAAACTCTACAAATACCAAAATTTAACAATATAATCACACTGTATGGCCTATCTGCAGTTTTGCCTGAGACACCCCAAAACGTAAGAAAAAATATTACGCCCCAAATAAGAGTGAACAATTTAGAAAACTTTTGGATCACAACACTTAAACCCGGCAATTTAGCCCACACATCCCTTGATTCCACCGGGCCAGGGAGTAAGCCGGAATCCCTGGGCAGCTCCGAATTAAAAATTAAATCAAAGCACAATAATCCCCTTTTGGTGAGTTTAAAAATTAAACAATTTAAAAGAAAATATAACACGGTACCGTTCGAGTAAAAATTCACTTCGAAACCCCCCCCTAATACACTTAACAAAAAAAATAAATAACAATAACTAGGCCTAAGCATATAAATAAATAATAACAGGATTGAATAATGGGGACCTAACAAATATAAAAATCTAAACAAATGTAACAAGAAAATAAACTAATTAAAAATAAATAACAATAAATATTAACAGCGAACGTTCTTTGTGTAATTTAAAGTTTTTCTTTCTTTAATAAATAAACATGTCCCCAATGGCTGTGTTGCATTAATCACTGTTCAGTCTTAGGCCTAGGCCACATAAATATATCCATAAACTTTTTTTTTCTTCTTTCTATGCACTTGTTTTTTTTTTCTTTTTTTTTCTTTTAAACGATGCACCAACAAAACCCCCCCAGCTCAGCCGCCGGGAAAATAAGATGGAAAGCACTGACCTGAGGACAGAAGACTCATACCCAAAGATGTAGGTGGGGCAGCAGGGTCACCAATGGCCTCTATACATGGTCCTCAGGCCAGGCTGGCAGTGTGGATGGTAGAACTTTGCCCGGACGACCGGCTGAGGGAAAAATGTCCCACTCGAGGACCCTGGACTGCAACCCGACCACAGCACATTAAAACAGTCCAGCCATCACAACAACATATTACACATAACCACTAAATATAAGGGTGCATGATTTAACAAAACTGAACATGAAGAGCAAACAAGACAGTGGAGCAAACTAGAAAATGAAAGGTTAACTTTAGGCTAAGAATAATTAGGTGGGCAAACTCAGATTTAAAATCAATTACAAGTTAACAAATTATAAAAGACGTATATGGAACTAAAAATGATAAACTGAGAACTAGGCTATTGAAACAGGAGAAATATGTTAGAACATGAAAATCAAAGAGTACAGCTAGGCTAGGTTATTGGCAAAGAACAAAAAATATGGTAAATCGGTAACTACAACTGTAAAAAGGCTCAATAAACATTATACAGAATTACAATTGAAAATAAAGGCAGATATAAAAAGCATTAACGGTAATTAACGGTAAAAATTAACATAGAGCACATGGGTCAAACCTAGGTTAACACATCTAGACAAAGAAACCAAATTTAACAAAACTCTGAATACACAAGTAAGAACGATTAATATTTTCAATGAAACAAAAGTATTTTCACCAAAAGGGTGATTAGATATTAAAACTTACAAAATGAACACTTACGTTTTAGTTTGTCTAGCCAAACATGGAAAGGAGGTTCGGCCGAGTAGAACTCTTCTAGAACAAATTTAGACTGAACAGACAGGCCAACCTGACCGAAGCTGCTGGAACACGGAACGAAACGGAACTGGGCCAACGGCTACCAAAGTACGCAAATCGCCGGGCAAAAGCGAATCTCAGGCAGCCTGGCAGACAACAACGAAAAAACGAAACTGTACCGGTCCAAGACCCGGTACAGAACTACAATAAATCAAAACATATACAGTACTGTTGTTGTGAGAACTTAAATCTGCTTATGGCATGTGAAACTACATTAAACCACACAGTCATATGTTTTTTGTAAACAATTCAGATTCTCCATTTGAATAACATGGGATCTTTAGGAGCCCGTGGGGCGGGACCCTGTGGACGGATCTGCATCAAACTTCACAGAAACCATCTCGGGAGTATACAGGACAACATCCTAAAGTTTCATGGCGATCGGTTGGATGGTTTGGCAGCGCATAAACTTCAAACATATATATTTATATATATACAAACATCCTCTTTTATAAATAATATAGATAAGCTGGGACATGTGTTGTCGGTATGAATACAATGACCAAAAAATCCGTAATTTTATACAATAAAAATACAAAATAGAATAAAATAATAGAGTTTTGTAAACAATAATATTTGTATTTTTTCTTACATCAATTGAAATTTGTACTATGAGATTTTTTTATATATTTTTTACTACCACTTAATGAAAATGTAAACTCATATGCTAGTTAGTAAATTATTCATATGTATATTTAGACTATTTCACATTCAATTGCAAATATATAATACTTTGCTATATGCAATCTACTTTAGTATAATATTCAATGTGGTAATAAATAATCTGATGTAATATACATACATTAGTTATATAAAGTACATATAGGTGATTTTATGTGTCTTAAATAATATAGAAATTGTTTAGAAAAATCTAAATTTTGTAACCGAGAACCCCGTGAATTAATTCAAAAGAAATAAAATTGTATAAGCGGAAACTGACAGCTTGGCCAGGATTCTCTTACCATCATCAAAAATCCATCAAACTGTTTACCTCCCAGCAGTTTGTCTTGACTCGCTCCATTTGCTACGCTTTTCTTCACCTTTCTTTCTCGTCGAGGCATTTTTATTTCCCATCACTCCTAATTTTAATTTTTGCAGTCGTTAATACACCATTAGTTTTTATTAGGAATTACGTAAGTGGTAATGAGCAATAAATTACTAAACTAGCTTTAGATAAAGAATTGCCATTTGTTGGTGTTGTATTAGAGGTTAGTAAATATGTTTTTGGAAGTATAGTCATAATACGTTATTGATGCTTTATTCCACGTATATTTACGAATAATTACTTTGTATATACTAAGGAGTATGATGGTCCAGTGGCACGCTATTCGCATCCACTGCGACCATCAGTAATAATAAAAACCATTAGTAATAAAAAGTTCTTGGGTTCAATTCATGGGGTGAAGGATATGTGGATGCCCTTGACAGATATGTTGCTTTCGATACATATAGGTTACGTGTGTGGTGTTGATGCTTCATAGAGATAATGTCTTGACAATGAGACCCCTGAGTATGTTCATTATATTTGATTTGACAAACATTTAAATTTGTCATATTTTTAACGCATTTTAAATGAAAAACAATTTATTCCAACTATTTAATGCCAATTATTTGTTTACAAATTGTTTCTTAGATTAAAACTATTTTATCTAAGATTGAATTAAAACTATTTTATATTTTTACCAGCCATCATTTTGGATTGAGATGAGATAGAGAGCTTAAAGTTTAATCATTTATTTTAGACCTTTAAAAAATATGTAACTTGATGGGGGTTTACATTTAAAATTTTTGTTTGTACCCCAAATGTTGTATTTTGGGGCAGGAGTAATCTTGTGATACAAATCCAGAATTGCAATTTTATAACGTACTGAGTTTGGTTTTTCTAGGTGCTTACCTTACGTTACCTCCTTGGCCATTGAAACCAAGTTGGTTTTTGGCCTCGCCAACAATGCCTCTCCATCCTGCTCTGTTCTTTGCTGCCTCAGGTATAGTCCCTAATTTGTAAATATCTTTGAGGACCTAATCTCTCCATCTGTCTTGGCCTGCCAAGGGGTCTTCTACCTTCTGAGTTCGATCGTTCAATATATTTAATAATAGAGGTATTTTCTCGCCTCCACACATGTCCAGCCCACCTTAGTCTTCTACTTTTCACTAATGCTACTATATCTGGGTAAGTGTATATTTCTCTTAATTCTCTGTTCTTTCTTATTCTCCAAACATCTCCTTCGCATACTGAACCGAACACTTTTCTTAATACTCCATTTTCAAATACAA